>JAODAL010022267.1:0-65134 GCA_025379985.1 Phyllomedusa bahiana | reverse complement strand
GGGGGCATCGTTGTTCAGCGTGCTTTTAAAGCTAAAGGGCCCCCGCCAACGGACCCCCGGGGGCCTGCCCCGCCCACCCGGGACTCCCTTGTCGGGGCCCAGCGACACCGGTATCCCAGCTGACCCCCTAAAAAAAAGGGTATGACGGTGGGCCAGGGGAAACGGGGCTCCCCCCCTTCTTCCACCCTGGACTCCCCGGTGCCCTTTTAATGGGCCTGTTGTCCCCAAACCTCTGGGGCTTTTAAATACCCAGAAACCCAGCTGTTTAAACACAAGGGGGAAACTGGAACCAAACCCCAGCGGGACCCCCTCTGCTCTCCCCCCCCAAGGGGGGTTTCCTGGGGAAAATTTTGTTTCCCAAATGTGGGGTTTCTCCCAACCCGGGAGAAAACCACAAGCAAACCGGGCTTTAATTCCCTTTCCCTCCCCAAAGTTTCCTCTCACTGCCCTGCAGAACCGAAAGGGCCCCAGGCCCCGCTTTTGATTCTCCCTCTGCTTTGGGGGTTTGGCTTGTATTTAAAAGGGTGCACCAACACCCCTGCCCCCAGCAGCCCTCCTCAAAGGGGTCTCCCGGTCTCCTGTGAGGCCCAATGGGTTTCCCACCTGACAGATGCCCGACTGAAAGGGGGAGTGCTTCCCCCCCTGTTTAAACCCCCGCCGGGGGGCTATGCCCAATTGTAAACCCCCTCTATCTTTTCTATTTTGGGCATCCACTCCATGTATGTCTCTGGTGTTTGCTGAGAGGGGCTCCCACGGGCCCTTTTTTTTCAGGCCGTTTCTCAAGTTCTTTCGGGCCCCCTTTCAAAGGGCCGGGAAAGCCGATGGAAAACCCGGTCACGATCTTGTTCTGAAACGGTTTTCAACTTTTCCAAACCATCCAAGGGGACGATTTATCGCTTTGGCCAAGTTATTATCGGGCAAATGGGGACGGGAAATTTTTCTCTTCGGCCCGAAAACTGTCCTCACTGGGCAAAAAATTTTTCCACGCGGGGAAAAAACCCCAAACAATCCCATCAGTGTTTTTTACAAGCTCTACAGTCCTTTTCCCCCCGCACTCTTCAAAAATTTTTTGCTTTAAACAACGCCCTGGGCGATCTGGAGAAAAAAAAAAAGGACCCGGCGCAAAAACCCATTAGAATCCGCGGCCTGCCAAATTGTTTCCCCTTTCCGGTTCCACCGAAAACCCTTTTTTTTTAAAAACGCCCTGCGGGGCAGAAACCCGTCCACCCCTTTTTAAAATTTGACCGAGCGCATAGGGCTTTTTGTCCCCCGGGAATTGGCCCCCAAAGAAAGAGAGATTTTATTCCCGGGTTTTCATTTTTTTTTCCAACTAAGGACGAAAAACCGCTTGCCCCCGCCAGGGTAAAAAAAATTTGGGTTTAAGGACACTCCCATTCTACTACTTCAGGTTTCTCTTGGGACACATTTTTGCCAGCGATCTGATTTAAAAACCCCCCCTTTTTGCGGTATACAAGAACGTCAATCTCTTATCGGTGGGGTTTTCCCCTTCCCCCTCTTCAAAAGGGGGGACAGAAAAAAATCATTTGCTTTTCGCTCCCCGAGGGACATTCCTTCGGTTTTCCCGGGGGATTTAAAGGATACGGGGATTTGTGCTCCCCTTTTTTGGCCCCTTTGGGGCCCGGGAAAGGTTCCAAGGGATTGCCCCCGCGGGGAAACAAAAGTCGCCGGCCCCCCAAACTGATTTCCCCGACCAACTCCAATCCCCTTGGGGAAATATGTATCTTTGGGTGTGGCCCCTTTTCTGATCCTCGGATTCTTTGAGTTACCCTCGAGTAGATGTGCCTCTTAGCGGGCTTTGCTATATTTTCACGTATTTGACTTGACCGATTGTTTCAAAATCTTTGTTTCTTCTTTCTTCTCCCTTGTCTTTCCTCTCCTTCCCCCCCCCCCTTTTCCCACCTTCCTTCTTCTCTTTCCCTCCTCCCACCCCTTTTATTTTCTTTTTCTTTGCCCTTTTCAATTAAGTTGTGGGCCGGTCTATTTAAAAGGTTCCCCCTCCACTGGGGAAAATAAATTTTTTTTCCTTGTTTTTGGGTTTGGTCAGCCATTTTTTTTTTGTTTTTATATTTTTTTTGCAGTAGGAGTGACGGGCCCCCGGGTTGGGGGTATTTTTTTACCTGCTCCGCCTCTTCTTCTCGTTCCCCCAGTAGGAACTAGTCCCGATCTAGGCCCCTTTTTTGGTCCCTTTTTGGGCACTAGGCTTTGTTTAAACCCCCCAAGTTGTCCCAAATGTATGGGTTTGGGTTTTGCCGCTTTTTTGGTTTTGTGTGTGGGGAGTGGGTGTGAGTTTTTACCTCTTCCCCCTTTTAGGGCTAAATTGTTCTCCCTCATCTGTTTCCCTTCCCCTTTTCCTTTTTCTCTCTCCCCCCATCGCCCCCCGCGTCCCTTTTACGGGGCATGGCAGACTTTTCCTTTGTACTTTAATGTAAGGGTCCCTTTTTTCTCCGGGTAAAACGGTTCCAGGTCCCGTCCTTTTTTCCAAAAAAGGATTAAGGTCATTTGTCTTCAAAAAAACCAATTTTTTAAAGGGGGGCACTGCCCCAACATACGGGATTAAATTTCTACACCGCTTGTTTTTTTGCAAAAATTTCGGGGTCTAGTTTCCTTGGCGGGGGGGGGCGGGGGGGCCTTCATTAAAATCATTGGGTTTATCGGGGGCCAGACATGTTGGGGCTGATGTGAAATGGGCGGTATATTATCCTTTATCCTTGACATAGGGGGGGGATCTTTTTTCCATCGTTTAAAAGTATTGTTTCCCAAAAAAGGGGACAGGGCTGGTTTTTTTCTTTTCTTTGGGGGAGAAAATTTATTTTCCCCGCCCGGGCACCCCTAGTTCTCTTGGGGGATTTTTAAAGTGGCCCTTTGACCCTGCTCTTGATTAAATTTTTCGGGGTAGATCTTCGCTTCCCTTTCTCGTCTATAAAACCTTTTAAAAAAACCTATACCCTTCTTCAACTCTGGGAGTTTGGCAGATTTCAAAAACCTAGTAGCAAAGATTTTTAGTTTTTTTTAATTAACCCCCCCAAAAGGGTTTTTGTGATATAATAAGTGTTTACATGGGGGGCCCCCCTCGGGGCTCCTCCACTTTGGTGGGGTAATTTTCCCTTATTTTGACCATGCACCTTGGGTTTTTTGCTCGCTAAAGCTCCCCTTTTGCCTCCTAGGCCCTTTCCCGGGGCATGGAGGGGGCCCGAAAAAATGTCTCTGCCCGTGTTGCGGACGTTTTTCCCCTCGTATCGGTCGATGTAGGTTCCCCGGGGAAAGGGAAATGCAGTGAGAAAACCATTGGGCCCGTTGAACTTTGAGGGGTACCTGTTGAAATTTGGGTTTGGCGGCCCGCGCAATAGCAGATTGAAAATAATCCGGGGCATAGAATAAAAGGGCCTAGGCCCCCCTGGGGGGTGAGATACAATTTTGTTTCGGTTTTGTTGGGTTTTTTTTTTTTGGAATTAAGTGTTTTTTATTTGCAAGGTTTAAAAATGTTTGAAGTGAAGGTATGAAATTTTTAATTTATAGGACCCGCCTTTCAATAATATATATAGGGGATAATCCTACGTCTCCCCAAACTGCTTGGGCAAAAGGGGGGTTCCCGCCCCCGAAACGTTGCCTTTGGGGCACTTGTTACATGCCGGGGGAAAGCAAGGTGGAATGCCTTTTTTCTGGATTTTAGGACACGCACAGTCCCTGAAGGCGGCGCATACAGTCTTTAAAAGCGTTTGGGGCGAGGAAAACGCTGCCATCAAGAAGGAGTTTTTTTATGGACTGGACTTAGGTCATGTTTTAATTATTTTTCCCCTTAAATTTTGGATTTAATTGCAATTTTTTTTTTTTTCATAAAAAAATTTTAAAAGTTTAAAGAAAAAATTTAATGTTGTGACATCACCTCATTTAATGTTTTTCTAAGGGTGGGTTTCCCCTGTAAATTCTAGGCTGAAAAACCCGTTTGGAAATGTCATTTTTGTTTATTGGTTTCGGGGTTTTCCAAAAACCATTTTAAATTTTATAAGGAAACCCTAATCACGACACTTCTTCCCCCTGGTTTTAGGGGAAGCTGAAAAAAGGTTTTGTTTTTGGGGAGTCCTGATCAGGATGGTACGGGCTAAAGCCCAGTTTGAGCATTTTAAATTAAAATAAACCTCTCTGGGGGGTCTGCATTGGGGACTCAGATAAACGAGCCCCCGTCGGTTAAAAACACTGCCGGGGAAATGCTTGCCACCAGACTAGAGGTGAAACGTTTTGTGGAGGGAAACTTGGGAAAAAAATTCCTTCCGGTTTTTGGCGTTTGCGCCCGTAAGCCGTGTACCGAGGGCAAGGTTTTTCCGGAATACAGCGAAGTCCCCGGGCAAAGAAACACGGAAACCAACACCCGCTCCCGGTTTGTTTTACTGAAAATTTTCGAAACAAGATGGTGAACCATCCCCCAAAAACAAAAGTACCCAAAAAAGTTTTCCGGGCCCCTGTGTGCACAGCCCCGCCGCCAGAAGTGTACTCTTGGTTGGGCCCCGGGAAAATTTACCTAAAAAATGGGGTTCGGGAAAAGGGCCGATAACCCCTTACCTTTTTAATACCGTAATCACCAAGGGAACAATTGTGTGTGGTGCAGTTGCAGGGGGTTCGTGGTGCAGCACAGCAGCTTACACAAGCTTAAATGATTTACCCACTTCCCTCCCAAACAAACATATGAAACAAACTTTCCCTCACAGATGAACCAGTTCAACTAGCTAATGGTGTGATAGCAAACTCTCCAAGTCCTAAACAGGAGGATGTATTTGGGAAACCCTCCTTTGGCCTGTCACTGAGCCTAAACTAACTAAACTAATATCAGGCCTTCTCACAGTCCTGAGCTCGTTGGCGTGCACGCATCCGCTGAGGTACCTTAAAGATGGCCGGCAATCCCTGTCCTCAGGTGCAGATGGATGGGATGGATGGTCCGGCTGCAGACAGTCCTCGCTCTCCTGGTAGCTTGTCCTTCTTATCCAGGAGTTCTCTCTCTCTCTCTCTATGATGGCGTCTGTGAAGACAGGCAGGCTCTCCTTTGTCCCTGGAATGACTGTGAATCCTGGCTCCTTTAGCTCAACTGTCCCTGTCAGTTCTTCTCTGAGTTTCTAGCAGCTTCTAAAACGGCTGCTACATGTCCCTCATTTGCATATACTGGAAACTGGACATAGCGACATCTTGTGGCCAAACAGTAGAATACAAATAAATATTTCACAACTGTCATGCATGGGATTTTACTTGGAAAACACAGGGAGGCTGTTCCACTATCCCACACCGCCTTTATGAATAAAGTAATTAATGTGGGAAGATGCTGGCACGGGCATTACGGCATCGAATGGCCAAAATGCATATACCTCAGATCAGGTCTGCGGGTGGTTCTCTGGTCTACATGACAGAGGAAATAGGCAAAATAATTAACACTTTTTACTCTAACTTGTATAACCTTCAACAACCTCCGGCTCCGGTCGGGGAGCCGGCTTTTCCTACTCCCTTTTCAGACCCTCTGGGAGTTGACTTCTCAGGAATTGAGTCTCCATTCAGGTTTCTTCAGTATTCTCGGATCTGCCAAGTGGAAAGAGTCCAGCCCCTGACGGATTTACGGATAAATTCTATTAAGCATTTCGGGATGCATTAACTCCTCTGTTACTGTGGGCATTTAACCATGTCTCAGTAGACAATCCATTCCCTGCCCATGCGACACTGGCCCATATTGCGTTAATACCTAAACCGGGTAAGGACCCTTCTTCATGTGGAAGCTATCGCCCAATCTCTTTGTTAAACGCTGACCTTAAAATATACGCAAAATTGCTGGCAAACAGGCTCAACATTGTGCTTCCAGATCTTGTACACCCCGACCAGGTGGGATTTGTCCCAAGAAGGGAAGCTAGATGCCGAAAAGGCTTTTGACAGGATTTCCTGGTCGTCGCTAATCACCGCCCTTCGGCGTCTGGGGATGTGACCTTTGTTCATTTCAAAAATTCTGGCCCTCTATCAGGCTCCCACTGCCAAATTGAAGATTAATGGCACTCTTTCAGACTCGTTCATGATTACTAATGGCACGAGGCAGGGATGTCCCTTATCGCCCCCTCCTGTACGTCCTGGTCATGTAGAATTTACTCTCCACAATACGTAATGATTCGGGGCTAGCAGGAATCAAAATTGCTAAGAAAGAATACAAATGGACGACCTTTTGATATATTTAACAGACCCGGTCACTTCCCTTCTGTCCCTTATTTCTGTACTTCAACAATTCGGTACATGGTCCAATTTCAAAATTAACATACCATATATACTCGAGTATAAGCCAACCCGAGTATAAGCCGAGGCACCTACTTTTGCCACAAAAAACGGGAAAGTTTATTGACTCGAGTATAAGCCTAGGGTGGAAAACGCAGCGGCTACTGGTAAATTTTAAAAATAAGAACAGATACCAAAAAAATTACATAGGCAGTTTAACGTCCCCCATAGGCAGATATCGGAAGTTTAATGTCCCCCATAGGCAGATATATGCAGTTTAATGTCCCCCATAGGCAGATATAGGCTGGTATAGGCAGTTTAATATCCCCCATAGGCTGGTCTAGGCAGCTATATGTCCCCCTAGGCAGGCTATAGGCAGGTACTTGCCCCCATAGGCAGGTTATAGGCAGGTATAGGTCCTCATAGGCAGGGTATAGGCAGGTATAGGTCATTACAGGTTATATAGGTCCACCTCAGCAGGCTATAGGGTGGGTTTATAGGCCCCCCCTGCGGTTTATAGGAGGGTATGGCCTATAGCGGGGTTTTGGCGGGGTATGGCAGGTTAAGGTCCCCGAGGCGGGGTTGGTCCCCCCTAGTGGGTATGGCAGGCTATAGGGGTTTTTGGAGGGTATGGCAGGAAAGGGCAGGTATGGGCGGGGCTATAGGAGGAGGGGCGGTATAGGTCCCCCTAGAGGTACAGGAAGGCTACTGGCAGGTATGGGCAGGTTATAGGCAGGTATGGGCGGTATAGGAGGTTGGGCGGGTATAGGTTCCCTAGAGGTATGGTCCTAACAGCTATAGGCGGCATAGGGGGGGTTTAAAACAAAAAAAAAACTTACCGGGCCCCCCGCTGCTCCCCTCCCTCCCGCCCCCCTCCTCACTGTCCGCCCCCCACCGTCTCCTGGGCTTCGGCCCGCCCAGGGATTCACGGGGCCGGGCCCCAAAAACCCCTTTCCCTTGCTTTCGAGGACTTTTGAAAATTTTTAATTGCACCAGGGGAAGAGTTCGCTGACAGGCCTGGGCCACCGCAGAGCCCGGACCCTGAGGTACTGCCTTCAGTTTATGCGCTCCCTGAGGGGCCGATATAAGAAGTGTCCTTGTCGGCGCCCGGGCCATGGCAGCGCCCGAGCGCTGACAGTGACTCGAGTATAAGCCGAGTTCGCATATTTCAGCACTTTGTTGTGCTGAAAAACTTGGCTTATACTCGAGTATATACGGTATCTAAGTCTGAAGCATTGAACGTGGGCCTACTTTAACGTGACTACCCCTTCGCATGGCCTCCTAAAGGCTTATCCTACTTAGGGATAACTGTCCCGGCAACCCTGACAAATCTCTTTTCTCTTAATTTTGAGAATATACTTGACCGGATCACTCGGGACTTAGCCTCTTGTACTAAGCAATGCTTTTCCTGGGTTGGCAGAGTCAATATTTTAAAAATGACGATACTGCCACGCATTCGTTATCTATTACAAACTATCCCTATCTCTATCCCGAACTCTGGGTGGTGTCGGATGCAGCGTCTTTTTACGACGTTTGTTTGGCCCTCTGCTCGACCCCGGTTGTCTTACACGGTATTGACCAGGCACAAGACTCTAGGTGGGCTGGGGCTTCCTGATTGTCGGAAATATTATTTGGCTTCTGCGTATGTCAGGGTTCTGGATATGGTATGTCAGGTGTGATAGGAAGATATGGACTCGTATTAGGCGGGATGTCTCTCCTCTGTCCATGGCGTCACTTCCCTGGGTCTGGATTCCTTCCCTTGCGAATCGCTTTAATTTTTCTTACTCTGTTAAACACACTTTAGCTTCGGTTTGCTCCCACAAGGTATAACAGAATTTAATTGACAGATCAGGTCCTCTTCTGCCAATCACAGACAACCCTTCCTTTCTGCCAGGCTTGGGCTCACACTCCTTTTTTGGGAGCTCTAAGTTGCTTCGTCTATGCCTCTGCCAGGTGATGGTTGGCGATCAGATTATCCCACTATCAGGCCTGGCAGCGGCGTCTTCTGCTCATAAGTCCTCCAGTTTCCAGTACCTTCAATTGAAACATTTTCTTTCTTCTCACGGGAATACCCTTAATGCCCAGAGACCACTTACTAGATTTGAACACCTGTGTCTGCAGCACTCGCCTCTGAGACACTCCATCTCTATACTTTACTCTGAGCTCTCTGCAAGTGACAGGCTTGATCTTCCTTCCTATTGTGCTGCTTGGGAGGAGACATTTTAAGTGTTTTCCTCCCCTTTTCCAATGGCTAAATTTTTGATCACCACAAAGCCGTCACAGCAAGCAAGCACGGGAAACATCTTTAAGGTTTTTGACCCGGGGTTTGGGGTTTCCCCGATATTGCTAAATTTTCCACAAGTTTGAGGTAAGTTGGTGCTCGGCCTCTAAAGGGACTGCTCCACATATGGTGGATGTCCCCCCCTGCAAGGTTTCGGGACATAGTTAACGTGCCATCAAGGTTTTACGGGGCTGTCAACCCCGAACCCCAGGGGCGGCATTTCTGTTCATATTTTGACGGAATCCCCTTATAAAAAATCCCCTTAGACATTTGTTGCAGGCAGGATGTCATTCCAAAGCGCTGGAATCGGTGGACCCACCCTCTAGGGAAATGGTACCGAAGTCCCCTTTTTTATCACAGGGAAAGAACCCCCTAGCCACGAGGAAGATCAGGCCCGGGCTTTTGGCTAGGAAAAGGGTGCTATGGCCCCTTTCCCAGGCCCCCCCCTGCCTTTTACTCCCTTCGATATGGGGGGAGAAGGGCTGTGGGGCCAAAGCTCTTTTCCCCCCCTCAATTTCCTTCTTTCCTCTTACTTTTTAGTCCCCCCCCTCCCCTTTCCCCCCTGTTGATTGTGTTGGGTGTTTGGGTTCCCCTTGTATGTTTTGTTGGTCCATTTTTTCGGGCCAAAAAGGCTCTCTCTGTTCGATTTAATTACCAGTTGGGCCCTCCAAGCCCTTTTTTTTACATAGCCTTGAATGACCTTCTTATTTGTTTGTTTATCAATTGAAAAATTTTTTTCAATATTTACTGCTGCACCGGTGGGGTTTGGTTTTCAATGTAAATGCATTAATTCCTGTTAATTTTTCTTTTTATGTATGCTTTTTCTTTTTGCTGTTTTGTTTTTTATTTTGATGTACCATTTGCAATGTAATCATTCTACTTATATTGTTTTTTACATTTTTCTTAATAAATCTTGTTGAAATATGAAAAAAAAAAAAAAACTTTTTAGCACTTTAAAAAAATTTTGAGGAGAAATCCACTTGGCCAAAAATTTTTTTCCAAAGGACAGTTTAAAACTTTCTCAACCAACACCCCCCAAAAAAATAAAAAGAAATTTTAGCAGAGACGGGGGTTTTTACAGCTCCTCCCCCAAAACGAGCAAAAAAAACTTTGGGGAAATGAAAAAAAAAATTCTAAAAAAACATTTTAAAAAAATTTTCAAGGGAATTTCTTTTTAAAGAATGGGCCACAAAATCGTTCCCCAAGGGGGCCTCACACGTTAAACTAACGATAAATTTTAAACGACCCACAATAACGGGAAAAACCGAGCTTTGTCTGTAAAGACTCCCCCAGTGTGCTGAAGGCCCCTCAGATATGACGCTGGCTGCTGGGCAGGACAACACCTCTATGGCGTGGTGAGCGATTTTGGGGCCCCTTTTCCCATCCATTTTAAAAACCCAAAAGTCGATTGGTTCCGGAACACATAAAAAAAAACATCGGTGTTGGGGACCAGATGTTTTTCCCCACCCTCTTAAGCCGGCTCTGTGTGTTGAAAGGGTTTTGCCCTTTTTTTTTAACATCTTTGGGGTGGGGTGGTAAAAAAAGTTTTCCCAGAGGTAAACCCTTTTGGCTTTTTGCCCCCCTTTTTGCCTGTGCGCGGGCCAAACAGCTATTTTGGGCCTCTACTGCTTTTCACTTTTCTGATTTGTTCCACTGGGGACTTTTTGAAGAACGTAAGCGGGAGCAACAGATGTCCCCCCATTGTTTCAATCAGCAGGGTCCCAAATTTACTGCTTTTTTCCCTCTCTTTTTTGGGTGGGGGGAAGGGAAAGTGCTGATTTTTCTTTTTCCGGGGATCGGGGGAGGGTGGCCACCCAGTAACTTTTTTTTAAATTTTGATGGCCTTTATGCGAGGTTCTTGTTGGGGGAAAAATGGAGCATTAAAAGGCACTCATGGGGAAAGATGGACCCTTTGTTTTTCCAAGCCCCCCTGGGCCCAGGGTCACTAAAAAATGATTTTCCTCATCTTCCTCCTCGCCTCAAATTGTGCCGACCTCTTTCCAAGGCAGGGACTTTTGGAAACGTGGGTTTGTCCAGGAATCCCTTTTCCCCTCCCCCGTTTTCCTCCGGCCACCCTTCAAAAACCCCCCTGACTTGCCTAAGATTGATCACCTAGAGCTGGGGGCCCCCCCCCTTGCACTAGCCTGGACCCGAACCCTGCCTAATGAAGACCGATAAAATTTTTAAAAACGGGGGCCTTGGGGATTCGATAGGGGAAAAGGCCCTTCCCTGCACGTGTCCGTCCCCCTCCTCCATTGGGGGTGTCCAACGATTTTTTCCAGAACAAAGTTCACCACAAGGGCCCTTCTGACGGGGGGCATTGTCCGCACTGCCTTTTTGGTGGCTTCTTAAAAAAAGGGGGGCCTCCCCCCTTACCCCGGGGGGCCCCTCAACACCCCGGGGTCCGCACCACTGCTTGTCGGCCATGTGTCACTTCGTACAGCGTAATGGCTTTGGGCACTGCTGTCACAATCCCGGAGCAATTTTTGGAGGGGGGAAATTTCCGGGTGTGTTGCCCCGCCAACAATGAAAAGGTTGGGGGGAAGGCTGGGGCTAAACGCTGAAAACACAGCCAGGGGAACGAAGCGGGTGCAAACGGGGGGAAGTGCGAACTCGGGACCCGACCCTTCCTCACAGGCATCCCCCCGGGGGTAGCGCTTTAAAATTTCGGGAAACGACAGGTTCAGAAGGGTGCCAGCGGGATGTATCCAGTTTCCAATTTTAAGGGGGGGCCAGCAGATTTCGACCGTTTATGGCACACCCCCCCTTCCCAGGCCCACAAGGTTCTTCCCCCCCCAGCCGTGCTCGCCCCCTTGTTGGGGGGAGGGGCCGTCCCAGCTCCTGACCTGTTTTGGGGACAGCCCTCCAAGCAGTTTAATTTCAACACCCCTTGGTTTCTTCTGGGAAAGTGTTTGCCACCAGGGAAACCTTGGGGGGAAACCCTGCCCCAAACCCCTGCGGTTTTTGAAGTTTGTTGCCGACCGGGCCCCCCTCCCCACCAAGACACCCACCCAGCCAAAACCAATTTAAAATTCTTTTCACAAAAGGATAAAGGGCCTTGGCCGGGGCTTAAAAATCCATGTTTTTGGGGGCGATGGACTTTTCCCAGAAAACAGTTGCAGACAACGCGCTTGAAATTTTAGATGCACGGGGAGATCAGGGAAGGGGGGCTTTTCTGGCAAAAAAATACCTGCTCGGCATCTGGTTTGGGGTCAGGCAAGGGGCCCATGACTGCCGGAAAACCCATCTGTTTCCACCAGCCGGAAAGGAAACCCTTTTCCCAAAGGGCCAAAAGCCTGGAAAATGGACATTCGGGCCCTTTTGGCTTTGGGAATTGGGGGTTTAAAAGTTTTTTCTTCTGCTAAAAAACCCTGGAAGACGGGGTTGGCTGCTAACGGGCCGCGTTCGGCAAGGTCTAAAACTGGTGGAAGGAGGGGGGGGTAGGATGGGTCACGGGGTGCTGGTTTTTTTACTGGGGGAGGTGGAGGTAAGCGGGGTGACCCCTGATCTTTAACCTTTTGAGAGACAAGGGAAAGCTGAGGAACGTTTGGTGGGGGGTTGGAGGAGGCGAGATTTTAAGGGTGTGACAGGGGTTTAAAAGGTCAGGGGGACTAACATGTTGGGGTTTTTAAAACCCCTTTAAAAATTCTTGCCTTACGAGGGTTTTTAACGGAAAGGGGAAAGCATATAAACATCGTGGGTAAATCAGAAGTTTGCTCGAAAAAGGGCCCCGGGCCCCGGGAGGGGTTTCCTGGCCCTTTTTTTCGGGGGGAAAAGGGAGGAGCGATTTTGGTTTCCCGGTTTTTTTTTTTTTTGGGGGTGGTGGAATCAACTAGTGGACTTCTTTGCCCGCCCCCCCCCCTTTTTGGGGGGGGACCCTTACTGACACTCCCCCCCTTCATCTTCCTCCCCCAGTGTTGAAGCTTTGCAAAAAAAATTTCTCCCCGGGAAAAGAACACGTTGGATCCGCAAATGTCGCCCATCATCACCCTTTAACACGGGTGCTTCGTCGTCCGGGACATTCTGATCCGGGTCCCGGGCTACAAGCAAGAGGCACTGAAAAGGCTTTTCCCGGGGACCGCCCGGGGTTTTTTTCCATTGCCGGTTTCCCTTTTCTCCTCCTCTGTTGGCATCGTACTGGGCGTCAGAGCGGGAAAAAAATTATCCCTTTGGCCTCTTGATCTTTTGAAATCCCCTTCGGGACCCCAAAACCACATTTTGTCATCAAAGAGGTCTTCGGGAAAAATGGATTACCCAAACATTGGCGGGTTCCTCGAGTTTACATTTGGCCGGGCCCTTTGCTTCATGTTTGGCGGGTTTCTGCAAACCCTTTATGACTACATTTGTGGCCGTGACTGGGAGGGGTAGGAGGGAAGACTGCTTGGGGGGCAGGTTTCATTAAACCTCTGAAAACAGATTGGCGAAAGCTGTTCGTTACTTGATTAAAGGGGGGCCCTTTAACCCGTGATACAGGCCCGACCCTTCCCGCAACCAAAGATCCCCTGGGCATGGTGTTTTTTCACTAGCACTGGAAAGGGCAGCTTCTCTCGAAAAACTTTCCCTCCTACCCCCCCTTTTGCCCGCCTTTTCCCCCTGCCAAATTTTTCTCCCTGTTCAAAAGTTAAAAAAATTTTAAAAAGGTTTGGGGAAAAGTTTTTAAAATTTTCAAAAAAAACGGGGAAAACAAAAGCAAACTTAAGTCCCCAAAAAATTTCCTTTTAAAACCAACAAAAATTTTGAAACCCAAATTTCTAGCCCAAACCCTTGAAATGCGGCTGGGGGAAGGGAAAAGTAAAAACAAAATCAACAGTGTTCTTTCCTTCAGGGGCCCAGGAATTTTTCAACTGCCCAAATAGGGCTACAATTTTTTAAAAAATTTTTAAACCCAAAATTTTTAAAAAGTCGCTATCGCGCCAAAACCCGAGATTCATCCGGGCAAAAAATATTTCAGGGAATTTCCCCCGGTTTTTTCCCAAAAAAAAACCGACCCCGTGCAAAACGCAAATTTTAAAATTATACGGTAAAACAAACGGGGGTTTTTTTCACCAATGAAATACACCCAAAATAAAATACCGGAAAATTTTTTGTATCCCAAAATTTTAAATTCAAGGTGGCAAATTTTAAAAAAAACCCGGGCAAACCAAAGTCTAATTTTCAGCTAAATTTTAAAAGTTATACAGATTAAAAAAAGGAGTTTTTTGAAACCCTTGGGGAAAAACAACACAATTACAAAAAAATTTTTGTATTTGTAATATAAGTACAAGTTTGGTTTTTTGAACAAAAAAGGGGTTTCCCCCAAAATGAAAAAAAAACTAATTAAATTGGGGTACGGGTTAAAAAAAGGTGGGTTTTTTTTTTAATTTGTTTTAACATTTTTTTGAATGAGTCAATTAAGATGTAAAGCTCTTGCAAGTAGTTGGGAAAACACTGCCCGGCAGTTTTGGATTGGAAAATTAGATTTTTGGACAACAAATACTATTTTTTTTTATGTTTAAAAGAAAACCTTTTCCCCAAGTTCGAAAAGCACATTTTTCAATTTCCTTTTCAAAAACTTGGTAACTCCAAAATTTTTACCACAATTTTTAAAAAGTTAAATTGAAAAAAAAACTTACAAGTTGGAAACCAAAAAAAATAAAAATTTTAAAAAAAAAATTGGGGTTTAAAATAAATTTACCCCCAAAAGCAAAAATTTTTAGAAATTTTTTTTACCTAAAAATTTCCCCAAATTTCTTTTAACCAAAAATGGCTGCGCCAAAGTAAAAAAACCCAAAAAAAAATTTTGTACGGGTAATAAAAGGGGGAGTTTGCCCAAAGAAAAACAAAAAGAATTTCTACCAAATTTTTTGGATCGTTTTTAAAGTACAAAATGGGGCTTTGAACAAAAATGGGGGCGCCAAAGTGAACACAACCTAATAAAAATTTTGTAGGATAATAAAAGGTGTTTTTGCACCTATTAAAATACACCTTCTTTATTATAAATTCGATCCAAAAGCAAACAAGGGGGGCTTTAAAAAAAAACGGGGAAAATAAACAAAACCTTGTCCCCAAAACCCGGAAAAAAAAAACCCTTTTAAAGCGGGTTAAAAACAGAGCTTGGCCCGCACAATATACATCTCCTTTTTAAAAAACCTGCCCCCCTTTGTCCCGTTTTCACCCTTTTTCCCCCCCCCCCCCTCCCCCCCTTTTGGGCTGTTACAGCGCTAGATGCTTCTTTAAAAGTCTCACCCTATCAATTACTGAAATTCTCTAATTACCTATTTCTAATTTTCACAGCTAAACATAGTTTCTTTTTCAAGGAACGTTCCCTGATTTTAAAAACTCCCCGGGGCCTCTCAAGACAGGTGGCCCCTTTTTTCGGGAACGGAAGGGGGTTTCTATGTAAAAGAGTCATGTGATTTTTCCAGCGTGACAACATAAATCACTTCAGGGCGTTGAAACCCAGCACACCCTGCTCATGCGCAAAGCTGATTTGGGGCCGCCAAATTGACAGGAAGCGCCGAAAATGGCAATAGTAAAGATTATCCAATTCTCCCCTAAATTTCGGGGGTGATCGAAAATTCCCGATAAACCAAAAAAACCGGCCGATTTCAACTTTGTGATTATAATCGCTCAACACAAATAAAGAGTAATAAAACATAAAAAAAATATATAAAAAATTTAAAATATTGCAGTTGACTGACCACAAGAAAGAGTTTTTTAACCCTACAACCTTAAAAAAAACCCAAAAAATTGGCCAGAATTTTTTCAGGGCCAATCAAAAAAAAAAACTTAAAACACCTTACGGCCAAAATGCAAATACACCCCTTTGATGAATCCACGAGGGGGGTTTTAAACCAAAATGGGATGCTTCGGAAGGGTTTATCTTTCTGGTTTTTTGGGGGTTTTGCATATCCCCTACCCCCCCAAAATCTGATTCCAAAAAACCAAATAGCGCCCCTCCCTTATACGCAATGCTATGCGCACCAACAGTAGTTTACAACCACATACCGCAGGGTATTTCTAAACGTGGGAAAAAATTGTGTAAGAAAGTTTGGGGTGATTTTTTCAGGATTCCTTGTAAAAAAGAAACATTTTCAGCTAAAATTTCAGATTGTTGTAAAAATATTTAAATTTTTTTTACTTTCACACCCAACACTAAAAAATTTGGGAAACACCCGTGGTTACGAATTTCACTACGATGTTACTGGACATTCCCCCGCCCCCGATTGTTCGCCTGGATAGAACAAGTCCTCTCCATAAATCCAGGGCTGCTGGTCACATCTTGTGTTGAACACCTCTAGAGATCTTGTTAGAACATGTCCTTGTCACCAGAGGATCTGACACTTTCCTGCAGGTGACAGAGACTTGCAGATAAAGGCCTCCATCCAGTTCTCTTGGATAAAGGTACAACATGGAACAGTCTCCCGGTAGTACCATAGGGGTAAACCTGTCCCTGGCTGAAATATACAAGAAGATAACAATTCCTATGAGTGGCTGCCAATTTTACCCCCAAACAAAAAAGAAAAATTCCTTTCCTAAGGCTCTGTCTAAACTGCAGTGGACAAAAACCGGCCTGAAAACCAAATTCTAAAAACGTTCATAAAACTGAGTTTTTTGTCCACTGCCTGTCAAAATCTACTGAAAAAACGTCAGTTTTTTGGCGTGCTATTGATGTGCATGTTTTCCTTTTCTTCAATTCTGGTTTTAATATATGAAGAAATCAAGACATTGAATGTAACTCCAACCAACAAAAGGGCGTGTAAAGCACATTATTGCAATCATATGTAATTGTTTAGTTAAAAAAAAGTATTTTTAGTGCCAAAACCCATAAAAATCCACCAGCGACAAAAGCAAGACAACTTTATTGCAAACAGTACGAACGAGGACACATCAGAAACTTGTCTGAAGAATGGATAAGGTAAAACCTGTGTTAACACCCACAATAGGTGGGACTTTAATCTCCTGGGTGGATTTTACTATAGAGTCTATGGAAAATGAACTATTGTCTTCATAGTGAGACAATCCCTTTAACAAACTGTAAATTATTTCAAAAATTATACTGCAGGGCAGGGCCTATCCTCTCATGTAGCAGGATATCAATGTGGTGGCAGGTTTGCAACATTTTTCTATTTCATCCACTGCTATTTTCATCTTATTTGTGGCCAATCCAGTATATGCACATCCCGGGGACACAAACGATCCATTTTGAATGCAATTGGACCACCTAGAACCTCTGAACAGGCGAGATAAGTTTGCGGCCTGAATAGCCTTAAAGTCAGGGGCTCGATCAGTGATCACAGCCACCAATTATCTACTGGTTCTCAAAGCAGCCAGTCCTGCAGCCACATGAGGACACTTTGCACACTCCTCCACATCCTGGATACCTCATCCATTGACATACAATTCTTTCAAACGGATCCCGAGCTGTCGCTTTTGAAACACGCATCGCGATCTCTTATGTGAACACCGCTGCGTGTTCGGCATAGTAAGCAGTGTAAATCTCACTGCTAATTGTTTAGATCCATTCTGGGGACCAACAGAGCGGACCCCAAGATGGATCCTAAAAGCACTTGTAACACGTAGTGTAAACTCTGTGTGAACAAGCCGCAAACCAAATCCTGAAAGCAAAACCAATTATAATATACCGTTTTACAGACTCCTGTTGTCCTTACCTAGGTTTAGTCTTCAGGACCACACATGTACGGTACCTATAAATCCCTCAAAGGAACCTACAAATGCCCTGCCATAGAAAACGGGGTAAGCACGCGCCCTAAACAAAGAAAAAACACAAAAAGCACCGACCCATACAGGAAACAAGCCTAATGACAAAACAGCCCCTATTTCACCCAATTGAAAGTAAAAAAGAATGTGTCGCGACATGTTTCATCAGGGGACTGGGGTAACAAACAGAGGGACAGATATAAACAAAGAATATCCTCTAATTAGTGCCAATGCGTAACAGATAAATTTTAAAAAAACTTCACAAATACATAAAAGTAAGTTTACCAAAGAAAAAAAAAGGGCCCAAAATGGGACTGGGGAATTTTGCCATATAGGAGGGGGAAAACCATGCTACTTATCTGGTGGAGTGCCTCCTATCAAGGATATTTTAACTCGGTTTTTTTGAAGGGGTTAAAAGTTCAAGGTTCTTTTTCCCTTCCCTGAGGGATATTGCCTTTTTTGTTAAACATGCCTTCAATAGGTTCAAAAAATACTTTTTTTAATCATCTACTTCAGGCTGCCAAAAAAAATAAACCCAGGAATTGGAAATCACCACTCCTCCATCATTGAGACTTTTTCATCCAAAAAATGGAAAATTGATACCCAGACTTTTGGTCAAAAACCAATTTGTAAAACCCGGGTTTATTTGGGTCTTTTAAGACCTCTTCACCCCTTGACGATAAAAAACGGGGTCATTAAATGTTTTCCTTAGGTTTGCCCTTTACATTCAATGGGACCATCTCTCTTTTTGGGGGCTTGGGTCTGGGGCATCTCTCCAAGCATCAGAGGTTAAGATCTTTATCAGCCTGAGTTGTTTTACCTACTTTATGTGTGTGTTGTTTTTTATTCAATATGCAATTATAATTTTAAACTATTTAAAATTTGGTGGTTTCCCCGGGCTAACGACAAAATTTTTTTTACCTTTTTGTGTTAATTTATGCCTTTAAACCCACATAATATCACACTTTTACTCATTGTTGTATTTTCCCCTTTATTTTAAATATTGAATTTGTTTACCAATTTTACTTTTGCAACATTTTTTTAAAAAAAACATTTTTTTTTTAAATTCAGGGGAAAAAGAAAATGGCTGAGGTTGTGAGGGGGATAGGTTAAACTGTGGGTACTAAATAACTTTTCTCCTGTATGGCTTTTTTGTTTGAAAAGACTTTATTCCGAAAAAACTTTTAAAATTCTGAATTGAAAAATGGCTTCTCTCCGTGTGGTTCTTTATGTTTAGACAAAATGCTGACAAGGAAATGTCATCGTAAACCTACACTTAACAACAGCCCAAAACTTAGAGAAAAGGGGACTAAAATTAACATTTATTTCAATAAATTAAAAAAATCTCATAGACAAACATGACCAAAACACATAATCAAAAAAGTACACATAAAACGGAGGTATTGGTATTGGAAAATATCACGTCCCATTCAATCTACATACACCCAAGGGGCCCTACCGCAAAAATAGGGGAAACCCCTCCCAAAAAAGAGCACCCTGTACAGGAACCTGCCCACTATGCAAAGCCCCCCATTAACCTTACGGTGAGTCAATACAAAAACCATTACAAAAGCCCCAACCTTACTTTTGGCGTCATCAGGGGGCTGAAAATAGCCGTAACTGAGAATAAAGCTCGGTTTCTGTTATACAGGCCAGAGAACCAAGCATCCCAGGGGCATATGGCTCCATATCACGGAGGGCTTTTGGGGGCCGACCCAAGGGGGTAAATTTTAATTTAGCCCCCCTTTTCATTTTAACCCCAAAAAATTTTGTAAAAAATATATGAGCAGGATTTTTATAACACACAGTGTACAGCAAACAGAAAGCTCCCCTATAAAACCTGCAAAGAGCGCCCTGAAATCTTTAGGGCCCCATACGTGAGTTTGGTCAGAAACCCCAAGGGTGAGGGGAGTAGTGCTGTAGTGTTTGGACAAGTGGGAGAAGGTCATGGGTAATGGTCAGGGAAGAGGGGGTTGTCAGCGTTTTAGTTTGTAATATTTTTTATGAATAATGAGCAGAGAAGCTGGTGGATGACTTAACTCGGGCCCAGACATCTTGAGTTCTTTATAGGCTGACAGTCTGCGAGTGGTCAGGGTGGGAATTTTAGCTTAAACATTGCCAAGTGTGTGACTGACAGTTATATAATATAGCCTCCTGTAAATTATTTTAGGCATGGACAGAGCCCTCTCTGTTTTATGGCTTTAATGACTCGCTCTCCAGAGAAAGCACTGAGGCTCTGGTAGGCTGAAGGACAGAGGAACACTTTTTATACAGGCAAGGACTATTACAAATCTGAATGGAGTCTGAGATGACGCCGCACCCTCCACTGCTACCCTATTATAGTGACTGAGATGTGTTGCTGGCTCCTATCACTTATGATCTCTTATGTCCAGGATTGGGATCATCTTTCAGAATGTAAATGGGCTTTAAAGGGGTTGTATCATTACATTAAATGGTCTTCAGAAATAAGGGGACAGTTGAATAAAAAGAAACTTTGCAATTGGATGTCATTTGCTAAGATGTTTGTATACATCAGTCTGGCCTTATCTTCGTTTCTGTAAAGGACTGTTCCCCAGGTGCTGGTCGGATTCCACCTCCTTGCCATTTCATTGGCTGACGGCTCTACTAATTTACGTTCAGTCTTGGTGGCACCCCGGTGTATTCACGGAGAGCATGCATTCTGCCTCTCTCACCAGAATAAGGGGACGGCAACAATTTCACTCTGCCCATCCAGCAGTCTCCAAAGTAACAATACAGACTGCTTTCTACAATCAGAAAACAGCAGATTTGTGGCCTCGGTGCCTAAGATCTGTGCTGCTCTGGTTGCAGTTCATAAAAAGACTGGATTCAACTTGTAAAAACCTCCAGCTGTGAGTGGAGAAGAGGATCATGTGCTCTGAGTTCATAGAAGTTGTCAAGGACTGAATGCCGGGTGTGCTATGTAAACATACAGCTTTTCCAAAATAAGACTGCATCTAGGGAGAGATAACGGGACACAGTGACATGTGGGACTCAGACAGAGGGTGGTGAGAGCACACTGACTCGGGAGCGAGTTATGAACAGTTGAAGGGGGGGGTATGATGTCATTCCCCTTCAGATAAGAAACACCCAGTGGGAGGGAAAGAATCACCCCTGGATTTGAAGAGTGAGGAAGCTGAGAGTACAATGAAACACACAAACTGATGAAGCGATAAATCCCCTTTAAAGTCTTTTAAAGAGGTGCTTGAAGCACACCCACACAAAAAAATATTTTAGTAATTGTGTGGAGCCAATTGTGAGATCATAGAAATTGGGAGTAGAATTTTAAAAACAGTATTGAACCAGAGTTGAACTAAAGGTAATAGGATCCAAAATCTTTTTCTACAGTTTACAATTTCCAATGACAACCACTAATTCAATGAAAATCAAAGGGGCCGTTAACACGGCTTATTTCGCCGCGGATTGGAGCTTTACTGCGCGCCAGATTTGCGCTGCAGTATGGCTCCAATCCGTCGCAGTAATTACGGTAATCCACAGTTCTCATAAAGAATAGTGGATTCCTTCTACCCAGCTCGGCGAACCCGCCGGGGCGGGAGAAAGTGACATGCACATTATCCAGGCGCAATACGCGCTGTGGATAATGAATGTGTTGGGGGCCGGCGCAATCCGGCTCGCAATAACGGCTTGAATAAGCCGTGTGAACCGGGGCAAAGACTCTAAAACTTCTTGAATATCAACAAAATCTTATCACTGAGCAATTGGCAAAATCCATCCCACAGACTTCTACATACCACATGCCTCAATTTCAAGTCTGCACTCGTCCTGCAGGTACAGGACTATTTACCATATTTTCTGGGTACAACGATAAGAAATTATTAACAACTTCATGTCTCTACTCGCCCCTGATGCCCACTTACATCGATATTTCCTAATCCTAACCACCTCCCTCTCATCCCCAACCTTAATTACTGTGATGAATAAAAAATGACAAAATAAAATGCCTTATGTCTAAATAGCTTTACACGTATATACTCGAGTATAAGCCGCCCCGAGTATAAGCGAGGACCTACTTTTGCCACAAAACTGGAAAGCTTTTTGACTCGTGTATAAGCTTGGGTGGAAACGGCTGCTGCTATGGTGAATTTAAAAAATAAAAATAGATACCAATAAAAATTACTAGGCAGTTTAATGTCACCCAATAGGCAGGGTATCGTCCAGTTTAATGTCCCCATAGGGCAGGTTTAGGCCAGTATAATGTCCCCAATAGGCAGATATAGGGTGGGGGGGGGGGGGGGACTGGTATAGCAGTTTAATGTACCCCATAGGCAGGGTATAGGAGTTTATTGTCCCCCTTAGGCTGTAAGGAAGTATATGTCCCCCTAGGCAGGCTATAGGCAGGTAATTGCCCTCATAGGCAGGTATAGGTGAAAGCCACTTCCTGGGGTCATCTGTGACATCACCATGCCCGCAATGCATTGTGGGCATGGTGACAGGCAGTTGTCATGGCAACCAGTACACAGTACTAGTAGTGTGTACTGGCCTGCCTTCTAACAGCAATCTGATGATTGCTGTTAGAAAAATAAGTAAAAAAAAAGTGTAAAAAAGTTAAAAAGAAAAAAAAAATGTTAAAAGTGAAAAAAAAAGTAAAACACAAACACAAAAAATAAAATAAAAACACGTACACCGCCTTTTTCCCCTTTAGAAACGCCAATCGACCCAAAAAAGATCAAAAATAAAGTACCCATATTTGGTATCGACGCGTGCGTAACGACCTGCACTATAAATATGTCAAATTAATTAACCTGCTCAGTTAACACCGGAGAAAAAAAAAAAAAAACAGTCACAAAATTGCGTTTTTTGTTCATCCCGCAGCACATAAAATGGAATAAAAAGCAATAAAAAATCATTTTAAAAATGTCCAAAGTTGTACCAATTAAAACATCCATTCACCCTGCAAAAAAAAAGTCCTTAAAAGCACTGTTTCGGAAAAATAAAAAAATTATGGTCTCCCGAAGATAGCATGCATAAATTGTTTTCACAATAAAAAATTTTTTTTTTTTTAAGTGCTTCAAAATAAAAAAACTATATAGTTGGGTATCGCCATAATCGTATCGACCCGAGAGTAGATCTAACTTGTTTACAGATAATGCGCGCTGAGCGCTGTTAAAAATAAAAAAAAAAAAAAACACTACTAGGATTGCAGTATTTTCTTCACCTTTCCTTCCAAAAAATGGATTAAAAACTGATCAAAAAGTTTTGTCCCCCCAAAAATGATATCAATAAAAACGTCATTTCATCCGCAAAAAACAAAGACCAAAAGCTAAAACCGAAAAATAAAAAAGTTATGGCTCTCAGACATGGCGATGCAGAAACGTTTTTTTCCTGTATGAATAAAAGTGTTTTTATTGTGTAAAAGCATTTAAAACCTATAAAAAAAAAAATACGAATTGGGTATCGTTGTAATCGTATCGACCTGCTGAGTAAAACTAGCATTTCATTTATACCCCACGGGGGACCGCTGTAAAAAATAAAATAAAAACCACTCCCCGGGAATGCTGTATTGTTCAAAATGCTTCACAAAAACCTTAATAAAAAGTGATCAAATCGTCATATGCACTCCATAATGGTACTAATAAAAACATCAACTCATCCCACAAAAAACAAGCTCAGCTCCGTACACAGAAAAATAAAAAAGTTATGGCTGTCAGAATAGGACAACATAAAAACGCAATTTCAGGGGGGCGTGGCTTGACATGGCCGTGTGAGGAAGCAGACTTGAGAGCTCCTCCACACTTTCTTAGCTCCATCCGACTCCATCTACGCTTGAGCATGGGGAAATCCTCCAGAAGAGCAAAAAAAAGACCCCCCGGCCGCCACGGGCCCGAAGCAGGGGGATATTGGCCAATATTTTGGGCGTTATTCCGCCCAAATGCCTCAGGATGCCCCACGCCACGGGGGCCTCTCAAGAGGGGCGCCCCGGCCGACACGGCCCCTCTCCCTCCATCCCCGACCTCCCTACACCCAGCCTTACCTGCCACACGCTCTGGACGACGCAGGCGGGATACCACGATCCCCGCTGCCAAGCCGGAATCCTCTGCCCCTGCTCCCTGCCTCAGTAGGTGAGGCGGCGCCCCCGGCTCCGACATCACAGCCCCGGCGGCGGATCCTCTGCGGGCGTCCAAGCCGGGTGATTCCGGCACGAGCCCGGACATGCGGCAGCAGCATCTCTCCTCCGTGGCCGGAGTCACAGCTGGCACCCCCGATAGCAGCTGATCAAGCAGCCTCGCCGCGCCCGCAGGATGGAGCAGTCGGTTCGGGACGGGCGCCTTCCTCCCCGACAGCAGCTGATCAAACAGCCGCGCCGCGCCCGCAGGCTGGAGCAGTCAGTTCGGGACGGGCGCCTTCCTCCCCGACAGCAGCTGATCAAGCAGCCTCGCCGCGCCCGCAGGATGGAGCAGTCAGCTCGGGACGGGCGCCTTCCTCCTCGACAGCAGCTGATCAAGCAGCCTCGCCGCGCCCGCAGGATGGAGCAGTCAGCTCGGGACGGGCGCCTTCCTCCTCGACAGCAGCTGATCAAGCAGCCTCGCCGCGCCCGCAGGATGGAGCAGTCAGCTCGGGACGGGCGCCTTCCTCCCCTATGCTGACGGCTTCCCGGCAAGAGCTGATTGGGAGCGCTCTCTGCGCGCCTGAACCGCAGCCGCAGGCCATCGCGGCTGGATCTATACAGGCGGCGTCTTCTTCACCCGCACCATCGGGGCCGCAGCGGCGGGAGTCGCGGAGGAGCGCACACCAGGCGCCATCAACGGGTCACAGCGCCGCAGAGGGCCTGGGTCAGGGAGCTGCGCCCTCTGCAGACTCCCCTATATCGGCGCCTGAGGCGCGCTCGCCGGTGCCGGGATCAGGAGGATGGGGGTCTGCGCCGGCGTCGCACCGACAGGTTCCGGGACTTGCAGCTCCTCCAAACCAAGGTCAGTGCCCGCAAGATGGCTTATTCCCTTCCCCTGGGCCACACATGAAGGGAAACGGACAGGGGACTATTGATACACCCCAGATGAGGGGGATTCTACTTAAGGCCCTGGGAGCAAGCTCTCATCCTCAGGTACCCCCCGCCCCTCTGTCTTGGGATTGCGGCCCCCCGGCATGGACTCCGCGTCGGGTGCTCCAACGGAGGGCTACCTCGGATCCGCCATCACTCAGGTCATAACCTTATGGGAGGCCCCAACTAGATTCCCCAGCACCCAACCCAAAATACTGCCACCAACACCACCAAGGACTGTTAGGGGTCTTGCCAACTCGGGTCTATGCCCAGCAAACCCAGCACTCGGGTAGTTTGAGGGGCCTCCCCTATGGGCTTCGGCCTCATCGCCCCGGTACGGGGTTGTGGTGGCCTTTCCCAGAGAGGGAGGACTGTGCTTTCCCTCCCACATGGTCCACGGGGTCTTCTTGGCCTATGACACCGGACAATAAGGCTACAGCTGACCCCCCGCGAGTCCCAGCCTTTATCCACTCAGGGGTCTATGTACCGTCTCTCAGGCTCCCTAGCTTGTCTCAGTAATGAGAGTGATCATGCCCTTTGCCCCAGGATTTGGACTCTCGTATTTCGCTCTGATTGCCCACCACCAGTCTTTGGGCCCTCAGACTAGGGACTCGGTTCAGTGGTTCTTCTAGGAGGCCCTACTGCTCATGTTTCTGGCCCCAGCTTTCTGCAAGACCCGTGCCTCCTGAAGGGGGCAACCTTGTCACCTTATGGCCGATCTCCAAAGGGCTTAATTCAAACCCTGCCCACACGTCAGGACATCTCTGCCATGGCCTCACGGATGTTAGAGGAACACAGGAAGGAGCTTAATGTTTTCGCACAGACCTCTCTGCACCTCGACCAGGGTGGATACCCGGGCAACAAGCTCAGGGCTCTATCTCTTCTTCTTTCGCTGCCCTTGCAAGCAGTGGTCCAATCTCATTCAGCCCAATTATTTCACTTGCAACAACACTTAGATGAACGTGGAGAATAGGGGTCCGTAGAAATAATCTAAGGATCCGTGGTCTCCCAGAATCTGTGCCGGCTTCAGACCTCTACACCACGGTTTCTACCATCTTTAACGATCTGTTAGAGAGAACCCCCGAATCGTTTATCGAGCTGGATAGAGTACATAGGGCCCTTCGCCCCGCACCAATGACCCTCAGCGTCCCAGAGATGTTGTCTGCCGGGTGCACTTTTTCATCCTCAAAGAGGATATAATGCAGCGCCTTCGTAGGGGGCGAAGTTCCTGTTTACAATGGCCGGGGACCCTGCAGATTTACCCGGACTGTCATGGCATACCTTAGCACGGGCGAGCTATGCAAAGCCTGGGGCTCAATTGTGTTAAAGGAGAGGAATATCCTGTATAGGGGGGGGTTCCCGTTTGCTCTCATTGTCCGTCCACAAGGGCCAAACCTATCCCCTGCGCACTCCGGAGGATCTCCCTAGATTCCTGACGGATTTAAGATTACTGACGAAATCCCTCCCGCCCTGGCCGTCTGGACTCCCGGTCTCTGGGGATCTAGTGCGGATGCCCCAAGGAGGGCCAAAGGGCCCCAGACCCAGTTGTGCTAGGCCCTCCCGCCTGGGGGGTTTTACGGGGGCCTCGGCCGCCCAGGCGCAAAACGTATCTGGTCTCCAGTGCTGTTTTCTTTGTTAGGGTTCCCCCTAGCTAGGTCAAGGGGGCCCTGCTTTTAACGTAGCCCTTGGCCCTGTGAGTACTCATTGCTCTCATCAGAGAAGGGCTTAGTTCATTTGTTAAGTCGGATGTTGATAGCATTTTTTACTGTATTTACATATCTCTTAGGAGCTGCTTTTGTATCATGCCTGTTTTCCACGCTACCCCAATAGGTTCGGGAGTCCCCCAGTGCCATCTGCTGGTTTGGGGTACCCCCTGGTTAGTAATAGGTTGTTTAGTGTGGTTGGCAGGGCTTCCCCTCCTGTCCCAGGTTCAGTTTATTTGTTTTTTGTGGTTTCTTTTGTGTATTGTCTTCTCTCCTTGTGTGCTTCCCGTCCCTCCCTTGTGGCTCGGTAGTCCCCGGGATTGGGTGGTTTCATTGCCGCTTTTGCAGTGCCTTGAATGGGGGACCTTCAGATAGTATCATTCAACGCCAAGGGTCTCAATAACCCGGTCAAACGTGCTCAAATACTTTAACACTTCCATCGGAAGAAAACACAGATTGTGTGTTTTCAGGGACCCACTTTAAAGTCGGACCTTACCCCGACTTTTAAAAACAGATTACTATACCCATTGGCATTTTGCCAATTACCCTCACGCCAAAAGTAAGGGGTGGCAATCGCTATTCACAAGTCACTGTCACATCAGGTTGTGAACTGTGTCATTGACAGGAGGCGAGATACCTGATTCTGACTCTCTCCATCCAAGGGCAGCTGTTTACGATTGTAAATGTTTTTGCTCCTAATCAGGGGCAGGTCTCCTTCTTATTGAAAGTCCTGGACATGTTGCATTCTCATGCGCAGGGCACTTTACTTTTTTGTGGAGATTTTAATCTCACTTTAGACCCCGTTTTGGACAACTCCTCAGGTCGCTCTTCCATAGCCTATTCGGCCATTAAGAAAGTCAAACGGGCTCTTCTTAGGTTCCAGCTCTGTGATGGATTGCGGATGAAAAATCCCCAGTACAAGGACTATGTTTTACTCCCACCCTCACAATACCTACAGTCGGATCGACTATGTCCTTTTGCAGCACGCTGCCCTTCCGTGGTTGAGATCCACGTCAATCGGCGGTGTTCTGTGGTCCGATCATGCGCCAGTGTTTACCTCCTTTCACTTGCCCACTTCATCAGCGCAGATCAAATACTGCCGACTGAATGAATCCTTATTGGCTGACTCGGTCTGTCTGGCGGACTTTTCAGCGGACCATTGAAAAACTTCCTCTCAGACCATGAACGTGATCCCACACCTCCCACAATAAAGTGGGAAAGCCTTGAATTGTGCTGAGAGGCACCTTAATCAAACATGGAATCGGTTGAAAAGGGCCCGTACTGCTACCATTGCGGCGGCTCTGCAGAAGGTGACCTCCCTAGAACTACAGCATAGCAGGCTCTTTCCGCCTCGTACTGCAGGAACTGGTGGAGGCCCGAGGCCCAGAAGTCCGACGGCTCTTTGAGTCTGCGTGGGGTAAGCTTATTCAGACTCAGCGGAGTAAATTTTATGGGGTACGGGGAACAAGAGTGGTTACCTGCTAGCCAAAGCCTCCAGGGACCAAATACGGCCTCCTTTATTCCTAGCATCAGGACACACTCGGGGGGCGTCACGGTGCATACGTCTAGGGAGATAGCGGAGGAGTTCCATGCCTTTTAAATCCAAACTCTATTTACCTCCCGCTGTTCCCGCTATGGGTCCCCAGGCGCTACCAAAGGGGCCCCCAGCTGCTTTTCGGACTTTTTCTACGAAAAAGATTTTAGGAGATGGAGAACCCGTTCTCAAGTGACGAGTTGGGCGCGGTTATTAGGGACCTAAACCCGGGGGGGAAAAGCCCAGGGCCTGCGGCCTCAACAGCCGCCTTTTTAAAGTCCCTTGGCGGCCCGCTTCATCCCAGTGATGCTCCAAACCTACAAAGCCATTTCCTCATCGGTGCATTTCCCACCAGATGCTACTTTGGGCCCACGTCACGGTTATCCCTAAGCCTGGCAAAGACCCCCCGGACTGTGGGAGCTAATCGCCCCAATATCTCTCTTAAACGTAGACCTAAAAATTTACGCTAAACTCCTGGCTAATCGTTTTAAATAATCTCTTGCCCTCCCTTATTCATCTGACCAGGTCGGTTTCGTGCCCGGGAGGGAGGCACGGGACAATACTCAAAAAAAACTGATTTTGATCCAGTACGCGCATTCTCGGAAGATTCCATTTTATGGTCCTGTCCTTAGACGCAGAGAAGGCGTTTTGACAGGATATCTTGGGGTTCTCTAGCCTCCACCCTGGGGTCATGTCGGACTGGGCCGGTCTTTTAGGCTAAGGTCATGGCCCTTTATGACAATCCATCAGCTAGAATTAAAATTAAAGGATCTTTGTTGAGGTCTTCAAGATTCGAAATGGTACTAGACAGGGTTGTCCGCTATCGCCGTTACTATATGTACTTGTTATGGAGCATTCTGATGGAGGCTATCCGATCCAACCGGACATTCAAGGGGATTAACGATAGGAGAAAGCGAGTTTAAATGTTCCGCATTTGCAGATGATCTCCTCATTTATTTGCGAGGGCCCACATACCTCGCTTCCCTCTCTGATGTCTGAGTTGGCACGCTTCTCTCAATGGTCTAATTACAAAAATCAATCTTTCCAAATCGGAGGCTATGAGTGTCTCACTTTGGGCAAGGCGGTGGTGGATCACCCTTAAAAGTAACTTTCCTTTCTCTTGGCCCCCGAAAGGCAAATTTTTTATCTAGGAATTAAGATTTCCCAGTGAGCTTGACTCACTTATTTGATGTCAATTTCTTACCTCTCCTTACTAAAATCTCGTCCTTACTAGCCAATTGGGGGGCGAAGGGGGCTTCTCTTGGTTCGGCAGGATGAATGTCTTGAAAAAGTCAATCCTCCCGAAGTTACTTTACTTATTTCAGACGTTACCGATCGCTATCCCCACATCGTTCTGGATTAGACTCCAGCGATGTTTTTAGTGACTTTATCTGGGTACTAGTCGCCCGAGAATTCGTAGGGAACTCCTGACTCGTCCCAAGACTGCCGGTGGAGTGGGCCTACCCGACTGTAGACTTTACTACCTAGCAGCTGCCTACACTAGATTTCTGGATCTTATCCATGTATCACGGAACAAACTGTGGGTGTACATTGCACAAGCTGTGAGCCCCTACTCTCTGATCTCTCTGCCCTGGGCCCCAAACACTGAGGTCTGGGAGTCAACCACCTTGTCTCTCACCGCGGCATGTACGTTGGCTGTGATAAGGCGTCCCAAGTCTTCAGAAGTCCTGTTGGACCCGAAGGGCCCATTAAATCCCGGTTCACGGACAACCCTTTATTTCCCCCCGGGGAAATCTTGTAACTCCTTCCTAGGCAGGCTTAAAACCACACCCCTCCTTGTAAAAGATTATCCACGATAGGGTGTCTTCTCCGTCCGCTAGCTGACCTATTGGGAGCCGGCCCCACATCCCCCAAGCATCATTATGAGTATGGTCCCCGCTTCGGCACTTCTTTGTTTCCTCTATCAGGAATCTTGATTATAACAGACCTCTGAAAATCATTTGAGAAACTTTGTGTCCCCAACAGGGTACGCCTAGACATGCTAATTTTCCCTTTATCCATAAACTTTTGATTGCCCGGGGGCACTACCTCTCCCTTCCTATTGTAAACTTTTGGGGAAAGGGAACTTCAAAAATCCTTCTCGATGGCCCAATGGGACAAATGTTTCACCCTCCACACACAAGGCAGTTATAGCATTTTAAGGCAAAAGGAGACGAGTTATAAGATCTTGTCTGTTGGTATAGGGTTCCGGCCCAACTCCACAAGTGGTACCCCCAATTTTTTCCGGATTTTCTGTTTTGGGATGTAAAATAGAGGTCGGAATATGACACATATCTGGTGGGGATGTGGGGCCTTGCAGGACTTTTGGAAAAGGTCCTGTAGGCCCCTTCAGGATTGTACGGGGTCATTGTCCCGAACACTCCGGAGGCTGTGCTACTCTTTAATGCTCAACTTCTCTGTTGGGACATATAAAAAATCATTGACAAGACATCTCCCCCAGGCAGCCAAAACGATAATCCCGCGTAAGTGGAAGCAAACCGTTCCCCCCTCGATGGTTGGAGTGGATGGAGGAGGTTTGCCTCCACAAAACCGTATGGAGGAATTGATAGCACATACTCCTGAGGAAACCGGAAGTTCTTGAGGACGTGGAAAACCCCTTTGGTTTTTGTATAAGGCTTCCCCTGGGTTTTAGGGCTCTGGCGTGAGTGGCAGTTCGAGGGTGAAGCTTGGACCCTGGCGTTGAAAATTGGGGGGGGGGTCTGTGACCCCCTTGAGTCTCCATCTTTGTGTCACACCAGCTGTCACCCTTCCCGGGTTCCTGCCGAGCCAGCACTCTCCTTTCCCTTGTCCCTTTTCTGTACTGTTTTGTCTTATTATTTTTTCCTCTTTAATTTGGTTGGATAGAGTAGGTCAAATTATCTTAGATCATGCAGTGAGATCCGAGTTGGGGAAGATTCTCAAACTGGAATGTGACATGCTGTATGCTTTCTAAATGCTCTATTTGACCAAGGTTTTATATATATGGACCCAGGGGACCCGGGCCCGGTTCCTGTTCCTTATGCCTATTTCATACCTTATGGTACTTGTATTATTTGTATTGTTAAAAGAAAAATGTTAATAAAAATTTAAATTTGAAAAAAAAAAAAAAAAAAAACGCAATTTATTATAGATATATTTCTATTGTGTAAAATTAATAAAACATAAAAAACTATATAAAATTTATATCATTGCAATTGTACCGACCCCCACAGTAAAGTTTTCCTGTCATTTATCCCGTACGGCGAACACTGTAAAAATGAAGCCCAAAAAACAATGGCGGAACTGCGTTTCCCCCCACCCCCCATTTTCATGGCCTAATGCTAAAAAAAAATGATGGACAGTACACCCCTAGATTAGATCCGTCAGGTGTGTTGAGTCCAAAATGGGGGGACTTCTGGAAGGTTTCACCTGTTCTGGTACTTTGGGGGGCTTTGCAAATGCGACATGACCCCACCGAAATCTGCATTCCAAAAGCCAAATAGCGCTCCCTCCCTTGTACGCTCTGCCATGCGCCCAAACAGCAGTTTACACCCACATGTAAGGTATTGCCGAACTTGGAAGAAATTGCTTAACAAAATTTGGGATGCTTTTTTTTTTTACAGGATTCTTTTTAAAAATTCAACATTTTCAGCTAAAATTGCAGATTGTTGGAAAAAAAAAATTCATTTTCCCAGCCTAACGCTAAAAAATTTAGTGAAACACCTGTGGGGGGTCAATATACTGACTAAACTCCTTGATATATTATTTAAGGGGTGTAGTTTCCAATATGGTATCTTTTTAGCGATGTTTATTAAGTTTTAGCACCTTAGGGTGTCCGCAAACCTTAAATGGCGCCTAAATAAAGTTGTAATGAAAATGAGACCCCAGAGTCCAGTAGGTGCTCTTCCTATTCTGGGGCTTGTGGTTGAGCCAAATAGGGCACTATGGTCACATATCGTATATCTCTGAAAACAGCAGAATCTGGGAAATCAATATTAAGTTGCATTTTCCTGATCACATCTACCGAGTTCTTGTGAATAATAGCTGAAAATTGAAAATCTGCAAAAAAAAGTGAAAGGGGTGTAGTTTCTTAGATGAAGGTCATTGATGGGGGTATCTAACATTACATGGGCCCAAACAAAATCACGTTAGAAATGGACTGGTTCCTAAAAAAAATGTATATTGCAAATGTTCTTGAAAATATGAAAATTACTACTAAATTTCTAAGCCCCCTAATATCATAAATAAAAAAAGACATTTAAAAAAAAGATGCCAACCTACAGTAGACGCTAGATAGGTAGATGCTAGTTATAATATTTTATATTATAACAAACATATTTTTGAAGTTTGAAAATGGAAAAATTTTCTAATTTTTCACAATGCTTTGATATTTTTTTTGAATCAAAGTTTCTTACTATCTTAAAGCACAATGTGTCACGAGAAAACAATCTCTGAATCACATGGAAAGGTAAAAATGTCAAAGTTATTCTCACATAAAGTGATCCAGCGAAAGCTGGAAAAAAACAAGCTGAGAGCTCAGGTGGCAACATTAGTGACGAGTGTGGAGGTGACGGCGGCAGCCACACAGCATGAGGTCAGCAGTGGCACAATGACATTCTGGAGGTGTCAAAAACACGAGGAAGCCACAGATTTGGAAACAATGACTGAAAACGGGTCACAGCGGCAGCAGTATGAGGTCAGGCAGTGGCACAATGACATTCTGAAGGCGGGCAAAACAGGAGGAACCACAGAATGGCCACAAACATACAGTGTGGAGGTCACAACAGGCAAACAGCATGAGAACAGGCAGTGGCACAATGACATTCTGGAGGCGGCAAAACAGTATTAGGCCACAGAGTGGCACAATCACACAGTGTGGAGGTCACGGCGGCAGCAGTATGAGAATCACGCAGTGCACAATGTCATTCTGGAGGCGGCTAATCTGTTTTAGGCCACAGAGTGGCACAATCACACAGTGTGGAGGTCACGGGCGGCAGCAGTAATGAGATCAGGGAGTTGGGACAATGACATTCTGGAGGCGGCTAAACAGTATTAGGCCACAAGTGGCACAATGAACAGTGTGGAGGTCACGACAGCAGCAGCATGAGATCAGGCAGTGGGACAATGACAATCGGAGGCGGGAAAACAGTATTCGGCCACAGAGTGGCACAATCACACAGTGTGGAGGTCCCCACAGCAGCAGCATGAGATCAGGCAGTGGCACAAAGACATTCTGGAGGTGGCAAAACAGGAGGAAGCCACAGAGTGGCACAATGACTGAGAGCGGAGGTCACGGCGGGAGCAGCATGAGGTCAGGCAGTGGCACAATGACACAGTGTGGAGGACATGGCAGCAGCCACAGCAGCACCCAAGGGGGTCAGACAGGGGCACAATGACACAGTGGGGTTTTGTCCCGGCAACAAAACAGCAGCATGGGGCTTTAGAGGGCCCACAATGACAGAGTTTTGGGAGGTGGGTGGAAACCCCCAAACCCCTGGAAAGAGGTGGGGGGGCAAAAGGGAAAAAACTGTCAGCAATGTGGGCATCATGGGTGGCGGCATCAAAAAAGGGGCCCTGGGCAGAAATTTTAAAACCCAGACTGACTCCCTAAGGCTTTGGGTGTGGGGAAAATCCTGGCCAAATCCACCCTGATTCATTTTTGCCCAAAGGGTCATCATTCCAAAATTTCCCCCCTGGACAAGGGGGGTTCTCCTTGGGGAAAACGATGGCCCCCCCCGGGCACTGAACACCCGCCTGTTTTGCCACACAAACGGCCGGGCAGGACGCTTCTCCACTGCAAACTCCAATTGGGGCCCCACACATCCGTTTGGCTGCCCAGTTTTCCAGGGGATCTTTAACTGAGGTGGCAGAGTGCGTCCAAGTGGGGCCATAACCTGTTGGTTCGGGGAACGGGCCCGGGCCCCTGCTGCTGCGGGGGGGGGGCACTGCTCCCTCACAAGGCGGTAAAGGGAAGCTGCTCATCATTGACCCCAGACTTAGGTTTCAAACTAAATGGAGCTGGTACTGCTTCAAACCCCCCTACCTTCCCCCAGAAAGCCGCGGCAGTAGAAAACATGAGCGCGGGGAACCCCCCCCCGGCCCAAACTGCCCAAGGAGGACGATGCCGCACATGGGCACCCACCAATTTTTTTACGGAGGTTTTTCCCCTAAAAGTATTTAGATTTTTGTCTTCCCCCCTCAATAGCTGGAAAAAGGCCCCCCTTTTTGGCCCGGTAGCGGGGGTTCCAATGGGGTGGAGAGCCAGAAGTCACCCCTTTTGCCCGGATGCGACTATTCGGCTTCACTAGCCAGGCAAATAAGCATGCTGGGGGCCCAAACTGCACAATTACTCCGGGGGGCTCCCTGCCCCATTTCCACTATATACTCCCACGGGGGCTTGGGGGCATCTCCCTCGCCCTTCCCCACCATCCACCTCCTCCAGCGGCCCTCCCTCCTCCTCCCCTTGTCCCCCTTTGGGTAGAAAAATCCACCATTTAAACCCAGAAAATGTTTTCTGCTCCAAAGCCCTCCTCCCCCAATTTCAGTCCCCCCCCGGACTCATGTGGCCACGATTTTTAGTCCCCAAATTCTCCAGTCCCCTGCCCAGCCAGATTTTTTCACATCTGTTCCAGGAAAAAATGAACAGGGGAAAAATTGATTTTTTCCATCCCGTATCCGGGGCGACGGGACAAAAACTCCCCCTCCTCAAGGGCCCCTCAACAAACGGCAGGGGGGTCACGCAGGGCTGCCACGGGCTGACATCAAAGTTACACAGGGGAGTACTTCTTCTCCCTGGATCATAAAAAAATCGTTAATGGCCTTTCCTGTTCATACATTTCGGCCCAAACATTGCACGGGAATTCCAGCGGGGGGAAACATCACATATCAAAGTGGGGTTTGGGGGGGGCCGTTCCCGCTGAAAACTCGAGGAGGGTTTTTCCCTGGCTTTGTACAAATGGATAAATTTGCATGCACATTTTTTCCTGGCCTTTTCAGAATGTTCTGAAGTTTTGGTGGAAAACTTCAAAGGGAAACCCTTTTTACAACCAGATTTTAACACATCGCCATGCAGGGGGCATGGATCAAACCCTCCTCGGTGCAGCGCGGGGACCATGTTCCTCCCCTTGGGGCCCCTCACCATGGTACCGAAATTTTCAGTTGGGGCGGAAAAGCCCCCCCATCGATTTCCTTGCCCGGGAAAGACGCGGAGCAGTTCCCCCCCTGTGTGAAATTTTGTTCGCCGAGGCAAACCCGGTGTAAACTGCGTGACACCGCTGTTCCCTACACATGTGGTATGGGTTTGGGGCAGTACTTGTTGGTGGGTGAGATTGGGGGGGTGGTGGGGAGGAGGCGGGGGACATTGGCGCAGGAGCAGCATTTTTTACAGCGGGGGGAGAAAGCGGCGTCTCCTGCCAAGTTTTTTGGGGTGCCCGGGCTGGAAGCCCCAATTTCCCCCCCGTGGGCCGTAAAGGACCTGTTTCGGCCCCCGAAACCTAGTTACAGCTCCAGAAAGTCCGCCCCCGCCGTGCACCTTGGAACAAACCCCATAAGCCCAAGGACTACCCACCTTCTTTTCTACCCTATTTATGAAGTGCTGGTACTCCCCTTTTTGGAAAAAAATTACGGCTTTGGGAAATCTCCAACTCGGGGTCGGCAAAAAGCCAAATTTGGTTTTTTGAACGGTGCAGATTTCCCCCATTTGGAAATGGAGGGGCGCAGTACCAACAACTTGGACAGGAGCACGGTCGCTGCTGCACCTTAGGATGGGGTTTTGGGCGCATACTGTTGTCTCTTTGCAATCGCCTCGCTGAAAAGACTGCGGGGCCCCTAGTAGCGGGAGCGGAGCTTTCCCGGACCGGGAGATGATGTCCCAAAAAAGAAACAGCTCCCTTCTGGGAGAGGTGATTGGGGCCTTGACTGGCTTTCAATGGCATGCTTTCTGCGCTGCGTTGCTGTGGCAGCAGGATGGGGCCACCCCAACTTAGCCCACTTTCTCCCAGGCCATTTGGGTTGTGACGCGCATGTGTTGACGCAGGGCCGTGTGCCAACGTTACTCCCTGGGCCCCGGGTTCACTTTCTGCCCACCGATTCTACATATACCCATATTCGGGGTCCTCTGGGTCCTTTTGCAAAGAAATGTCCCCACCGCCGGGGTATCAGATTTTTAAAACCCCCAAAAAGGGGTCCACACGAGTGACAAATGGCCGCCGCTGCCCGTCCGCGACCCCTGTGCGCTTTCTTTTTTGGGCCTGCAAGCGGTTTTTAACCCCCCTGGGCCCCCCTTTTCCCCCCCGACCTCAACACTGCTGCTATTTCCTGCTGACTCACGGCCAACCGACCCACTTGCTGGCGCGCTTTCTGCCCCGACTCGCCAAACTGACGCCCTCTTCTCCTGACAAATGAAGCCCCCTTGGGCCCCACCCCCCCTCCCAAGTGCGGGGCGGCTACAACATCATCTATTTGTGTTTCATCGTAAACTACTGTCCTCACACGGGTCTTGGTATCCCGGGAGGCTGACCCCCCTCAAAACATGCCCTTCCCCAGGGCCACTCCCCAACATCTATCCCTTTGCCCCCTACTGCAAGAAGCAGGCGATTTGGCCCCATTTTCCTTCGCTGAAATAGCTGCTGTTTTTGGCCCTCCTAAAAATTGTTATCCTCGCATATAGTGGCGCTGGGGCCCAGCCCACATAGTAGTTTCTGGTGGGGGAAAAGGGGGGGGGACAGAGGCGGGCTGGGGACAGGGGGAGGGCCGCTAAACCCGCTCCCGGCCCATCCCAAAACTATGGTTGTCCAACATACGCAAATATATTTTTATGACCCTTTCTAGAGGAAAGTTTTGTCTATGTGGCGCCCCACTTCTTTTTCTGTTTGAAGTGGTGGGGGTTACTTAGAGACATCTTTGTGGTTCTTAGATTAAACGGGAAGCCTTTTTTTTCCTTTTTCCTTAAATTTTAATTTTTGGATGAAGTTATCAAATTCACTTTTTTTTTTCCTCTGAAAAATCTCTTAAAATTTTTTACACCTTAGTGTATAAAGTGGGGGATAGTTTACTCACTGATATTTTTTTTTAAAAGAGGGATCGAAACAGTTTAGTAAGATTCTTTTAGTTTCCATCCAAAAAATTTTAATTTAAATTTGCCATCCCAGTAAAATTTTTTGAGAGTTAAAGGGAATTGTAAGGCCCCTAAATTTTGGGGAAAATAATAGAAGACAGAAATGAGAAAAAAACTTTTTAACCCGGGGCAAATCCGTCTAAACTTATCTTTAAAAAACATGGGAAAAAAAAGGGGAAAATTTAAAAAAAGGAAGTTTTATTAAAAAAAAAAAAAGGGAAAAAAATCTATTGACAATAGACTAATTTTTGTTATTTCCCAAAATTCCCCTTTTAGGTGACAAAATTAGGAATATTAACTTTGGGAATGGCCATTCTTGGTGATATTTAAAACAAATTCCCCTGAATTTGGGTTTTCCACCACGAATATCTTCCCGAAAACCCCAAAAACCCTTTTTAAAGATCTTTGGTTAGATCCGATCGGTTTCATTAAAAAAAAAAAAAGAGGGGTTCGTTGGGGTTTTTCTTCTGTAAAAAAGGGGGTTTTTTCCCCATTTTTTTGAGATGTAAAAATTTAGAAAATTTTTAAATGGGGGGTTGGAAATTTTTGTTTTTTTCCTTTTCAAAAAAAAAGGTATTTAATATTCTTTTCCATCTAACTTGTTGCTCAAGTTTTGTTATTTATTTTCTACAATGTCCGTTTTAAATTTTTGTATGGGGGAGACGACAATCCCGGGTGTGTACTCGCATTAAAAAGTCCACTATTAAAGGGGCAAAAATGGATTTAAACAGTGTCTAGACATTTTATAGGGGAAAGAACAAAAAAAATTAAAAGATTTTAAAGTTTTAAATAGTTGACCATTTTACCTAATTTTAAGAAGAGGTGGGGGACCGCCAAGAAAACCTTAAAAAAAAAGGGAAATTTGGGAAGGGAAATATTTAAATTTGGATACATTAGGGTGAAGGGGTTACATTTGGAATTTAGAGGGTTCCCGCTATGAGTTATTTCATGTCTGATTCTATTTACCCCTCCTATATTAAATATGTAAACACTAGTATAGGGTTTTTTGATTTTATTATGCTTAATATGTTTTTTTATTATTTTTTTCGATGCTTTGGATGACTTATTGTTTTATAAAATTTAAACTCAAACGGATCACAGTTTTCTCTACCTGATTTGCCAAAAATAAAAAAGGAATCCCGTAATTTTGCCATAGGGAAACCTTTTGGGGAAATGCCTTCTTTTTGGGGACTTTAGCATTTGCCCCTATAGGGGCTTTTTATTGTAAAAAGTTTGCGCCACAACATACTTTTGGTCCTGTTACTTTGGGCCAATCAAATGGTTTAAACCGGGGTTTTCCCGGGCCCAAATTGTCACCAGGGAAATGGTTCTACTCCCTGGTTTTCCCAGTGGGGGGAGATCGTAAACAGGTAAAAAAAGGGGGGAAATGGGGGGTTTGGGTGGGGTGATAGGAATTATTATACACCCTATCTCCTTGCCCTTACCTTGCCGGGTTTGGGTAAAGGGCTTCCGTTGCATTTAATACAAACGTGCCCCTGCCTGATGTTTTGCTTTGGTTCTCCGGAAATTCCTCAGTGGGGACGGAGGGTCTCGCGAGATGCCCCCCTACATGCACAATTGGGTTTTTGAGAACCCGGGAACTCCTTTGAAAATAACGGTCATTACATGTATTCACTGCTTAAAGGTATCTAAAAGGGTCTATATTTATTATTTTAAATCATTTACACATTATAGGGTTAAATATAACACTGTAACTTTACCCCCACGTTTTTTTTATTCTTTTGATTTTGCTTTGATTGATTAACAAGATGTAAACTTTTTTTGTTAAAAAATTGTTTTTAAAATGGGGGGTTTTGGGCACTATACTATTGGGGAAAAAGGGGGCTTAGAAATTTGAGATGGGGGGGGGAAAGGGGTTTTGGGGGTTTTTAGAGGTGTATGTTAAAACACCACATAAATCACCTTTTTAAAAAAAACTGCGCCTTTCCCCCAGTATTCAAAATTTTCATTGGGAAAGCCAATTAAACTTTAAAATGTCTGAACAAAAGGGAGATGAGGTTTTTAAAATTAAAAAATAAAAATTTGGGTAAAAAAAAAAAAATTTTATTCTTTTTTTTCTGAAAAAACATGAGGTGTTAAGGACGGAACCCACTCAAACAAAGAAAAAAATTTTCTCCCCCTTATTTTTCCATTTTTAAAAAATATCCCACGTGGGCCCTTTGTGTGGTGTTTTAAGGGGGGTTTTCCACCTAAGTAAAAAGTTACTTAAAAAGGGCCGGTCCCCAAATAGGAAATTTTTAAAAAAAAAACTTTTAAATACCTTTTTCCCCCCCCTGATTTTGCATTTAGCGGTTTTTTAGAGAATATATTGACCCCGTTTTTGTAATGTGGTTTTTTTGCTCAATTTTTTTTTTTTTTAAAAAATAATATGGAGGAAATTTTTCCAAAAAATTGGGGGTTTCAGCAAAAAAAAATAAAATGGGGGTTTAAAACCTTTTTTTTGGGCAAATGGCAGGGAAACAGAAGGGGGAAAGGGGCAATATTAGGCTTTTTTGAGCACAAAATTTTTCTTTGAAAGGTTTTCATATCACTTTTTAGGGGCCCCCGGGGCACAAGAGAAAGGAAGCTCCTAAGAAAAGAACCTACTGAGAAACTTTTTCCCCCTAGGATTTTTCAAACCGGGGCTATAATGTAAGTAGTTTTCTTTTGGGGTTGGGCCCCGGTGTTTTTTAATTTCTTTTAAATTTGGGGGGGGTGTGGGGCACATGAGGGGATTAAAAGGGGTTATAAATTTAATGGGGTTTAAAAAATAGAATAAAACCATAGGTTTTGGGGAACACTTTAAACAATCCCCTTTTGCACAGGCGAGGTTGGGGGGCAGTTGTTGCACGGAAAAAAAGGTTGTTAGTTATCTTTCCCTTTTTTATCTTCCTTTTTTTAATTTTTGGGGAAAATTTTTTAGAGGAAGTTTGGGCTTTCCCAATATTTTGGGGAACTCATCTGTGAAAAAAAGCATTCTCATGGAAGGGTAGTCGGAGAAAAAATTTGGGGCAAAAATGATCAAGGGCCGCCTTATTATAAATAGGGAATTAATTGAGGGCTAAACTCTTTTTGGGGGGGGGAGGGCTGTGATTAAACAGTATTTACTGCATGGTTGTGTCCCGGATGTTTACCATTTTGAAATGCAACTTTTAAAAAATTGTCCGCGCTCTACTTTTGGAAAATGCTTCAAATTTTGCTTTTAAACCCCTACAGGTCATTATGCTAGCTACGAGCCGACCCAATTTAGAGAATGAGCAAGGTGGTGGTTACAACTGTTCCTCCAATTATGGGAGATACAAATATAAACCCTTGGCAGAAAGTGGTCAAATGACCCGCCAGCGGGTAAGCGAGTTATAGTGGAAACCCCCTAAGGGTTTAAGCATTTTTTTCTTTTTTACAAATTTTTTTTGCACCCGTGGGGGGAGTTTTACTTCTTAAAAAGCGCAAGAATTAAAAATTATATTTTTTAGCTTCTGATTAGTTTTTTTTTATTTAAATTTTAGTTAAAAGGGCTTGTTTCTATATTCAGCGATTTGTTTTATAGCCACCTGCAGCGCCAAAAAGAAGCAAAAAGCGGAGCCCCCTTTATGAGAGCGGAGAACAATAAAAAAAGGGTTTTTATGGGTTTTTTGTAAATTTAAAATCCCATTATAGTCAAAATTGGGAAAAAGGGTTTCCCTTTTCCCAAAGGTGGGAGTTTCGTGGCTTTTGGAAACATTTTAGGCTATATAAATATATATACATTGTAAGAATCATCCCAACCCTTTCCTTCCAGGGGTGACAAAATTTGGGGGGAGGTCCCCGGGGCCCCAGGGAAAAAAACTTAAAATAAAATTTGGGGTTTAAAACCCCCGGGAGTCAGAGCTTCTAAAATTTCCCGTGACTGCTCTGGGCCTTACTCCTCATCTCTGTGGGGAATTTTTTATAACAACATCTGGGGGTTGGTCTTCGAAAAGGAAAACAGATTCCCGACCCCTGGGGAAAATTTTCTTTCTGAGTCCTTTTTTTTTCATGTGCTCGATGCTTAAGAGAAAACCCAAGGGGAAGCCCTGACCAGGGGCGCCTTTTTGTGCGGGTGAAAAAAGAATATAAAAAAAAATAAAGACCAAAAAAGTCAGAAAGGGAAAAAGAAAATAACACACAAAAAACCCCCTCGTGGGAAAGAAGCCGTGTGGCCCGGTCTGTGCTTCTAGGAACCCGTGAGGGTTTTCACATGGGGGAGGAGTCCCTGTAAACCCCTGTGTACTGCCAGGCCCGTATGATGTCATGGAGGGGGGGAAATCATGTGGGTTTAGGAAAGCCTGAATTTGATAGCCGGGGTGTGGCGTGTGTGTGTAATGTGCCTTTAGCTGAGCCGTGGGGTGTGTAATTGTGCCGTAGCTGAGCCCTGTGTGTGTAAAGTGGGGTGTAGCTGAGCGTGTTTGTGTAAAGTTGCCCGTAGCTGGGGCCGGGGGTGTGTAAAGTGTTTTGTGCTGAGCCGTGGGGGGTGTGTAATGTGCGTTTTTAGCTGAGCCCTGTTTGTAAAAAGGGGTGTAGCTGAGCTTTTTGTGTGTTTAATGTGTTTGTTTGCTGAGGGCCCTGCTGTGAAAAGTGTGTGTAACGAGCTGTGTAAAGGTAAAAGTGCCTGTAGCTGAGCCGGGTGGGTGTAACGTGCCTGTAGCTGAGCCGTGTGTGTAACGTGGGTGTAGCTGAGGGCCCTGTGTGGGGTAAATGTGGGTTGCTGGGGCCGTGTTTGTGTAAAATTTGCGTTTTAAACTGTGCTTTGTGTTGTTTAATGTGTGTAGCTTTAGCTGTGTGTGTATAATTTTTCATGAAACCCCAGCTGGGGTATGTGGGGAATGTGTTTGTAGTGAGTGTGTTTGTGTAATGTTTTCCCGTTGCTGAGCCCTTTTGTTGTATCTCCCTGTAAAAAACGCTTTGGGCTTTTCCCCCTCACACAGTTTTGGTCCCTAAACCACAAACAGCTGTTCCCCTTTAATCTCCCCCACACATTGGATGGTTGTGGGGCTTTTTTGTTTGCTCTGTATAAAAACAAAAAAACTTCATCCCTTATTTCCCCCAAGAAATGACGGAGGGGAAACAAACCCGGAATAAAAATTCTTCATTAGAACATGAGAATTTTAAAAGAAAAAAAAATTCAAAATCACTGCTGTGTGTGTTGGCATCAGGTCTGATCTCACATAAGTGTGATTGTAGGACAAATTGCTGAAAAATCTCCTGCTGTGTATGGACCTCGGAGCTGCAGACCAGTCAGAGGGCCCATGCTGACCCTTGTCCACCACCAGAAGTGTCCACATGGAGCGTCCTGGTCTCATGACTCCTGTTTCCCATCACATGGACGGCCGGGTGCATCACTTACCTGGGAGGAGATGGTAGCATGATGCACTATGGGAAGAAGACAAGATGGGCAGGGGCGTGACTACCGGGGTAGCAGACATAGTAGCCCCGGGCCGCGCCCTCTTTCCTGAGTGCTGAGAGGCAGGACTGCCCGGTCTCCGTAGATAGCTGCCACGCTCCGCTCTGCTAATCTGCCGTGTAAGCCTAAGGCATTAGGCCTTATCATTGCGCCAACCGCGCGGACCTTAGAAGCTGTCCGTCCAGTTGTCCGCTCCTCACATCGGGGGATCGTGGACAGGTGAGTAAGTTATTTCTTTTTTTAACACTAATGAAGCCTAAACCTTGCCTGCCTACCTATATGGCCCCCAACAGCCTACCTAAACCCTACCTATATTGCCCCCTATACCTAACGGTACTTACCTACCTATGTGGGCCCCACATATACCCTGTCTACCTATGTGGGCCCCACCTGTAGCCTATCTACCTAGCTACATGTGGCCTAGCAAAAGCGTACTTTGGTATCTGGGGGCTGCCTACCTAAGGTCTAACTACTGCCTACTTAGGGCTAATCTACCTACCTACCTTGAGCCTAACAACCTACCTACAGCCTACCAACCTATCTAATGGGGTCTACCTACCTGATTGTGAGGGGAACAGACGATAGCTGTAACACAATCTCCAGAGGTTGAATCCTCTGTTTTTCTCCCACCCTCTAGGAGATTGGGCCTCTAAGCTATAGCCTGTACCCGACTCCAACCCCCGGAAGTTTGTACAGGGTGGGGGAAAAGTGAGAGAGGGGCTGGAAAAGTGAGGATTCTAAGATATTTGTTACCAAATCTTTCAGGGAAAGAGTGGTGGCCAGGAGAAGTCATCATGGCGGTCTGGACAAGATGCAGAACAAAAGGGAAAGTCAACGACTCGTCAGAGAAACATCACCTGTGAGTCATGATACGGAGACTAAAACATCTCCCAGCTTTGTTTGTGCGGTGTCCAAATTATAAATTAACTCCAGAGTGTATATACATACATCGCCGAAAGAGCAAGAGACATTTCCAACATGTCGGTGCATTCTTTCTTCTTTATTAAAAGTTTGGCAAGAGTTTTTATAAGCTTCAGTGGTAGGAGTATCGTTATGCAAACAGACAGGGGAAATAAAATCACCATCTAAGCAACCCCTTTTCATTATTATTCATTTTATAACAATCACCTCATTAATAACATTAATAAGTTTTTTTTTGGGGTGGAGCATGAGTAATAAAAACACCCCTTTAATTATCTAAGTTCTGTGCGACATCAATTGTTTTACAGTGGGTAAAAAGGTATTCAGACCCCATACATTTTTCACTCTGTTTTATTGCCCCTTTGGGTGAGACCCAAAAAAAAGTTCATTTTTTGGCTCATTGAAATGCCGTCCCCTCTTGAAATGAAAATACAGAAAGTAGATATTTTTGCAAATTTATTAAACAAAAAAAAACTGAAATATCACTGGTCATAAGTATTCAGACTTTGCGTGGCATATATTTACTCACATGCGCCCAAATTTCCTTTGATCCTCCTTGAGAGGTCTTTTCCTTCATTGGGGAGTCCAGCTGTGTTTTAAAAAAAAAACTGATTGGACTTGATTAGGAAAGGCACAAAACCTGTAAAATATAAACCTCACAGTGCATGTTAGAGCACATAGAATCATGGGGTCTAAGGAATTTCCCCAAAAGACTCAGACAAATTGTGGAAAGGGCCGATCGGGCCCACGGTTACAAAAGAATTTCTGCAGCATCAAGGTTCCAAAAGAGACTTTTGGGGCCTCCATAATCCTTAAAAGGGGAAGGGATTTGGGACACCACAACCTTCCGGGCCCCTGATGTCCACCAAACAAAGCAATCAGGGAAAGGGGTTGGGTGAGAGAGGTTAAAAAGAACCCCAAGTCACTGTGGCGGCTCCAGAGAGGGAAGAAATTTCCAAAAAGTCAACTATCACTGCACCTCCACCATCGGGGCTTTAGGCAGGTGTCCCGAGGAAGCCTCCCCTCTTTTCAAACATATGAAAACCGCAGGCAGTTTGCAAAAAATACATAAAGGGACTCCAAGACTATGAGAAATAAGATTCTTTTTGGGAAGACAAAGATTGAATTTTTTGGTGTTAATTGAAAGGGGGGGTGGAGAAAACCGGGCCCGCTCTCACCTGCTCAATAAAAATCCCAACAGTGAAACATGGTGGGGCAGCAACAAAGCATCCGGGGAGGGGGTTCAGCGCGGGGCGAATGACTGGTTAATTGAAGGAAAGATGAAAATGGCCAAGTATAGAAAACCAATGAAAACCTCTTCCAACCTCTGGACCTCAACGGGCCGAAATTCTTCTTTCCCAAAAAGACAATGACCCTAAGCACAAAAAAAAATAACAAAGCATGGGTTCAAAACAACTCTGTGACCATTCTTTCTAGCCCAGCCAGGTCCCGACCCCAAACCCAATTGAGCACTCTGAGAGACTTTTAAAAGGCCCCCACCAACGTTCACCATCCAACCAAGGGAACTGGAGAGGATCTCAAAAAAAAGGCAGGGATCCCAAATAAAAAGGGATGGGAAAACTTGTTGATCATTCCCAAGAAGTTTCCCGGCTGACTGCTCAAAAGGGCTTCTATCAATACTGAGCAAAGGGTCTGCATACTTTTTTGTTTATTAAATCTGCAGAAATATCGACATTTCTGTTTTTTTTCCTTTCAAAGTGGGGGGGGGGCAGAGTGTACATTAATGAGCAAAAAAATGAACTTTTTGTATCTTACCAAATGGCTGCAATGAAACAAAGAGTGAAAAGTTTAAAGGGCTCTGAATATTTTCTGTACCCACTGAATCTAAAGGTCAGTGGTTCTACTGCGCATGGCAGAATAGCACGGCTTGCGGTTTTATCTCTAATCTTCTACTTCTAAATACTTAACACTGTGTTAATATATGTCCTTTGGAAGCTAATAACAAGCAAGAATGTTGATACTTATGAGGAGACAAATTCTAAGAAAAGCTGGATTTCTACAATAATAATGCAAGAATAGATAAGCTGAGCTACAACTTGATGGAAAAGTACTGCTCATTAAAAGAGACTGCAAAGTTATAATCCCCCTTATGGAACTATAGAATTTATGAAAGAATTACCGTATATACTCAAGTATAAGCCGATCCGAGTATAAGCCGAGGCACCTACTTTTGTCCCAAAAAACAGGAAAACTTATAAGCCTAGGGTAAAAAATGCAGCGGCTACTGGTAAATTTTAAAAATAAAAATGGATACCAATAAAATTACATAGGCAGTTTAATGTCCCCCATAGGCAATTATAGGCAGATATATGGCCCTATATGCAGGTATAGGCAGGTATGTCCCAAAAGGAACGTATATGGCCCCATAGGCATGTAATAGGCAGTTATATGTCCCCCATAAGCAGATTATAGGCAGGTATATGGCCCCATACGCAGGTAATAGCAGTTTGGCCCCATACGCAGGTATAGGGCAGGCTGTAGGCAGGTATAGGGCAGGCTGTAGGCAGGTATAGGGCAGGTATAGGCAGCTGTAGGCAGTATATGGCGCCGGCTGTAGGCAGGTATAGGCAGCTGTAGGAAGGTATAGGCAGCTGTAGGAAGGTATAGGGCCGGCTTTAGGCAGGTATTGGGCAGGTATAGGCAGCTGTAGGCAGGTATAGGGCCGGCTGTAGTCAGGTATAGGGCCCAGCTGTAGGCAGGTATAGGGCAGGCTGTAGGCAAGTATAGGGCAGGTATAGGCAGCTGTAGGCAGGTATAGGGCCGGCTGTAGACAGGTATAGGCAGCTGTTGGCAGGTATAGGCAGTTTAAAAAAATAAAACAACAATCATTTACCTGACTTCCCGCTGCTCCGTCTTCCTCGCCACTCCGCCTCCTCGCTTTCCTCCTCCCGCGCGCTGTCCTCGGGTCTTCTCGGCACAGGCGGTGACCTCATCAGGCCGCGCACGCAGTGTGATGAAACACGCTGCTTGCCGTAAATCCGGACAGCCCAGTCTGCGGCCGCCCGGAGGCCACTGCGGATCACGGAGCGCTCGCTCTGTGCCCAGCAGTGGTATCCCTTCACCTATATGCGCTCCGGAGGAGTCGCATGTAGGTGAAGGGATCGCGGACAGTGCCCGGGCCAGCGCAGCGCCCGGACACTGTGCGCTCACTCGGCCTTCAGTTATATGCGCTCCCTGAGGAGCCGCATATAACTGAAGTGTCCCTGACGGCACTCGGGCCATCGCAGCGCCCGAGCGCCGACAGTGTCTCGAGTATAAGCCGTGGTCGCATTTTTCAGCACATTTTTTGTGCTGAAAAACTCGGCTTATACTCGAGTATATACGGTAATTTCCATATTAGTCACAAGATGTAATTGCACTGTAATCACTTATACGTCTGCAGAGCCTGTGTACACTGATATCTACCACTATATGGTCACTGTATGGTGGTAATATACAGTCTGTAGGGCCCCTGTGTACATTGGTATATAATAATATATGGTCACTATGTGACAGTAATATTGGTCTTTGTATACTGATGTTTATTCAGTAATAGTATAGGGGAATTATTTAGACACTATGGGCGACATGTATGAACGGGGCTGCGCCAGAATTCTGGCTTTAAAAAGCTGTAGTAGACCAGTTCCTGGAAAATGTTTGTGTTGGTGCGGGGCCAACCAAAAGTTGGCTATGGGGCCCAGGCTTCTCTACACTGTGTTCCAAATTGTTATGCAAAAAGTGTTCAGGATTGATAAGGTAAGAATTTTTTTGTTTGTCAGTTAAACTCATTGATGGTGATGTGTGTCAGGGCTCTTTATATCACTGAAAGCATTTGCAGACACCTGTGCTAATTAGTTTGGCAGGTGTGTCCAATTAAAGGCAAGACTACTTAAAAAGGCTGTCCCTCATTATCAAGCAGCCTACATTTTCAGCCAAAATGGGAAAGAAAAAGGATGTGTCGGCTGCTGAGAAGCAACAAATTGTGGAGTGTTTAGGTCAAGGCATGACTACAATCACCATTGCCAAGACACTTCATTGTGATCATCGCACAATCAAGAAGTATGTAGCTGATTCACAGCTCAGACGTGTGCTTGCTGATAAGGGAAAATTGAGGACTCTTTCCAAGAGGAAATTACGTCATGTTAAAAGAGCAGCTGCAAAAATGCCTTGTCATAGCAGCAGACAAGTTTTTGAAGCTGCTGGGGTGTTGTCCCCCGAACAACAAGATGCAGGGTCCTTCAGAGGTTTGCAGCTGTGCGTAAGCCATCCTGTCGACCTCCTCTATCCACTGCACACAAGCAGAAACGGCTCCAGTGGGCCAAACAATACATGAAGACTGACTTCAAAACTGTTTTGTTCACCGATGAGTGCCGTGCAACGCTCGATGGTCCAGATGGATGGAGTGGAGGATGGCTGGTTGATTGACACCCCATGCAAAGACGGCTACAGCGGCAACAAGGAGGAGGTGGAGTAATGTTTTGGGCTGAAATCATGGGGAGAGAGATTGTCGGCCCCTTTAGGATCCCTGAAGGTGTAAAGATGAACTCCATAATGTATGTGAAGTTTCTCAAACCGCACTTCCTGCCATGGTTCAAGAAGAAAAACCGTGCATTCCGCAGCAAGATCATTTTCATGCATGATAATGCACCGTCTCATGCTGCAAATAACACATCTGCATCTCTGGCTGCTATGGGCATAAAAGGGGACAAACTTATGGTGTGGCCCTCATGCTCCCCTGAACTCAACCCCATTGAGAACCTCTGGAGCATCATCAAAAGGAGTATTTATGATGGCGGGAGGCAGTTCACATCTAAGCAGCAGCTCTGGGAGGGTATTCTGTCCTCATGCAAAACAATTAAAGCAGAAACCATCCAAAATCTGACACATTCAATGGATGAGAGAGTTCAGAAGCTTATTTCGAACAAGGGGTCCTATGTGCACATGTAACATCACCTAGCATAAAGTTTTGACTTGAAAACTGTTTGACTTCATTTTGTAATAACCTGCTAATGTTTATAATTTCACAAATGACAATTTTTTGGTTCGTTATGAAAATGAAAAGGTTGAAAACTCTGCTGTGAATAATAATTTACAACATGCATTTTGAGTGCATTTTTAGTTTTTTTTTTTTTAAATATACTGTTATCATAGGCAGTTTGTTCAAAAACCTTTCCATTATACTTTAATAGTTGATGACTGGAAAATTACAATGACTGCAATTCATATATGTAATTTTGGAAAATAAGAGAAAATATTATTTGCATAATAATTTGGAACACAGTGTAGTTACGCCCTTGGTGATGGGCAATGTTCTTTTGGAAACTTTGGTCCTGGCATCATGTGGATGTTACTGGGGCACACACCACCAACCTCCACATTGTATTGTCCATGGAAAGAACAAGTCCTCTCCATGTATGTCCGACCTCACAACTTCCAGGATCTGTTGGTCACGTCTATATGATGGAGCCTCTAAAGATCTTGGGGAGATCATGTATTGTCACCAGAGGGATCTGACACTTTCCAGCAGGAGACAAAGACTTGTAGATAAAAACACCGTCCAGGTTCTCTTAGATATAATACAACATGGAAAAGTGTCCGGGAGAAATATAGTGTAAACCTGTGCCTGCCAGGAGGAGTAATATAGGGTAAACCTGTCCCTGCCAGAAGAAGTAACATAGTGTAAACCTGTCCCTGCCAGAAGAAGTAACATCGTGTAAACCTGTCCCTGCCAGGAGAAGTAACATAGTATAAACCTGTCCCTGCCAGGAGAAGTAACATAGGGTAAACCTGTCCCTGCCAGGAGAAGTAACATAGTATAAACCTGTCCCTGCCAGGAGAAGTAACATCGTGTAAACCTGTCCCTGCCAGGAGAAGTAACATAGGGTAAACCTGTCCCTGCCAGGAGAAGTAACATCATGTAAACCTGTCCCTGCCAGGAGGAGTACCATAGGGTAAACCTGTCCCTGCCAGGAGGAGTAATGTAGGGTAAACCTGTCCCTGCCAGGAGGAGTAACATAGTATAAACCTGTCCCTGCCAGGAGAAGTAACATAGTGTAAACCTGTCCCTGCCAGGAGGAGTAATATAGTGTAAACCTGTCCCTGCCAGGAGGAGTAACATAGGGTAAACCTGTCCCTGCCAGGAGGAGTAACATAGGGTAAACCTGTCCCTGCCAGGAGGAGTAACATAGGGTAAACCTGTCCCTGCCAGGAGAAGTAACAGTGTAATCCTGTCCCTGCCAGGAGGAGTAGCATAGTGTAAACCTGTCCCTGCCCGGAGGAGTAACATAGGGTAAACCTGTCCCTGCCAGGAGGAGTAGCATAGTGTACACCTGTCCCTGCCAGGAGGATTAACATAGTGTAAACCTGTCCCTGCCAGGCGGAGTAACATAGGGTAAACCTGTCCCTGCCAGGAGGAGTAATATAGGGTAAACCGGTCTGTGCCAGGAGGAGTAACATAGTGTAAACTTGTCCCTGCCAGGAAGAGTAACATAGGGTAAACCTGTCCCTGCCAGGAGGAATAATAAAGGGTAAACCTGTCCCTGCCAGGAGAAGTAACATAGTGTAAACCTGTCCCTGCCAGGAGGAGCATTACTAGGAAGCAAGTCCATGTGACAGTCATTTGTTGTGTGGAGGGGTGAGGTCTCAGCTTTCTCCTTACAGAGTTAGAAAGTTGATAAAGAAAAAAAAAATACAAAAGTCAAACCTATAACCAAGGCTGGGCTATCAGGTAGGTAGAGGTAGGCATCTGTCTAGGCTGCCTACTTCAGCCAGTTAGTAAAGCTGCACAAGTATGGATTGGATCAAGAGCTGAGCTCCATAGATGGCGGAAACCGAGTGTTAGTTAAAGTCAGAATCTGCATCAACAGCCGGGACCAGAGATAGAGTGGAAGGTGGTTGCGGCGGCAAGGAGGGTTTAGAGTGGATTTTGGAGGGTAGGGGTTGAGGACATTTGGGGGGTGCACATGGCCTTTCCTGCACTGACGGAAGTCAATGTTCTTCCTCCTCATGGTCTACCCAGCTTTCCAGGGAGCTGAATAGGCGATCCAACATCCAGGACAACTGGCTGATGGCCCGTCTTCCAGGGTTTCTGTAGGATTTCTAGGTTTCCTTTTTGTACAACAACAGATTCCTTGGACTGCGTCGCATCAGCACTGGAGCTATTTCTTTATTAAAATGGCCAACGAGGGCTGGTGTCGGGGAAGGTCTATTTAAAGAAAGTGATTTTTTGTTTTGACTTTTTTAAATAGGTTTGTTTGGCAACATAAAAGGCCCGGACTCTCCAAATCCTTAACGATGAAATTTACTAAATTAGACAGGTTAGGTCTCCCTAATATACAATTGTATAACATAATCATGGCTGTTGATCAATCCAAACACTGGTGGAATCATGCGCAGTAAAAAACTTGGGCTCTAGTGGAAGCTCACATGATAGGATAACAAACCTTGAAGCCCTGGCTTCTTTCTCCACTCTCCACATCACACAAATACCATTCACCATTGATTTTAATCTTCATTGTTGTGATAGATTAGATCCCAAAAACAATCCTCAAATTCCCACATCCTATTTACCCATTCCATTATCAGCATAAACTAAACCTATTCCGAATATCCCTGTCAATGCTTGGGAGTCCAAAGGTGCTCTAAGGCCTTTCAGATATAATGATAGAATCATCTCTCCAGCCCTTCTTAGAGCTTAAAGGGGTTTGGCCACAAAGTAAAATTGACGAGGGAAGTTTGTACATTAAATAATAAACATTATTACCATTCATCATTATTAAAAATTCTGCACTGTTTTTGTTTTAGCTGCTCCTTTAGTGATCCTTTGTTTACAGCTCATCTCCAGGGGATATGACCAGGGCTGAGAGCTCCTCAGTCCTGGTCGCACATGCTCAGACATCACCTGTCTTCTCAGGCAGCTACTGAGTATTCAAACCCCAGGTGCTGTCATTCTACTCCTGTCCTCTGTACTCCTTAGTAATTAGTCAAACAGTACTAATAAAGTAAAAACCTCAATTAAGTATTTGCATTGATAAAGAGAAATAAAATCCACGGGTTTGGTTCCTGCAGGGATTTGAACTGAGGACCCTTGTGCCTGGAGGCAAAAGTTTTACCTCTGATCTACAATGTAGTTACTTACAGTTCTACACATAAACAGACCTTTCTTTGAATAAAGAGAGGAAAGGCCTGATTATGTCGTCTTGCAGGGTCACATGATATGCAATTCAAACAAATCACACACGCCCCCTTCTGAGCACACAGAGCTGGATGCAGTAGGTATGAAATGAGATCGTGGCAAAATCACTTTAAAAAGTCTTTTCATCTTTCGGATCCAGAGTACTTCACATATTTTAGAACAGCTCACTTTCTTCAGAAACACCCATATTCTTCTTGTAAGGTCCTATCCCCGGTTCTTCAATTCCTAAGTCCTCAAAATACTCCAATTTTTTTTTTTAAAAAAAGGCTCTAGATTGTTGTATAATATCCTTACTGAGAACACATAGTGGGGCACATTTACCAATTGTGTCTAACTGTAAGACAGTTTTAAGTTAGACTAGAGAGTCATACAATGCGCCACATGTATCACAGTGTTGATAAATCTGGCGCAGTTTAGAACTGTCTTGTCTAAGTTTGTACCACCTATAAGTTGGCTTACTTTTACGCCACAAACTGCAACAATATTCTGGTGCATTTTTTGTTGTATTAAAGTCACGCCCATTTATGTGAAGCCACACCCCTTTTCCCGATACCACACCCATTTGTCGGACGAGGCGCAAAAGTGCCTGAAACTGTCTAAAACACATAGTAAATGTGGTGTAAAGCCTGTAAGACATTATTTTTGGAGCAAATTGTGCCAGAATTCTTGTGCAATTGCCTTGATAAATGTGTCCCAGTTTGTTAAAACTCCCAACATTTTAGCCTGGAAGAGAGTCCTATCTCACTCTTATTCCGAGATCCAGTGGAAAGCTGCGGTCTCATGGGCTCACAGATCCTCAGTCTGCACTCATTTTGGAGAGCAATGCCAAAAATTATTGACTAATTTTATTATACACTCTTTCCTTTATCAAAAATGGATCATTATTGCCAGGTTGCTGGAGATCCTATGGCTCACCACACTCTCTATTTCACATCTTTGGGAGTGTAATCTGTTGTCTGATTCTTCCTCCAAACTCGGCGAATGGCGTTGATACCAAAAAGTTCTATTTTGGTCTCATCTGACCACTTGACTTTCTCCCACCTCCTCTAGATCTTCCAGATGGCCATTGATGAATTTCAAATGGGCCAGAACATGTGAGCAGAGGGACCTTGCCTGCCCTGCAGAATTTTAATCCATGATGGTGTAATGTGTTACTAACGGTAATTTTTGAGACTGTGGTCCCAACTCTGTTCAGGTCATTGACCAGGTCCTCCCGTGTAGTTCTGGGCTGATTCCTGACCTTTCTCAGAATTCTCCTTACCCCACGGGATTAGATCTTACATGAGGCCCCAGACTGACAAAGACTGACAGTCATCTTGTGTTTCTTCCATTTTCTAAGAATTGCACCAACTGTTGTTACCTTCTCACCAAGCTGCTTACCTATTGTCCTGTAGCCCATCCCAGCCTTGTGCAGGTCTACAATATTGTCCCTGGTGTCCTTAGACAGCTCAATGATCTTGGCCATGGTGGAGAGGTTGGAGAGGTAATTAGTGCGGAGTAAGAGCGCTTCTTAACAAAAAAAAACTCAGGTCTGTGAGAGCCAGAATTCTTGCTGGTTGGTAGGTGATTGAATAATTATTTCTTGCCTTAAAATGCAAATTAACCCCTTACTGCCGAAGCCAGTTTTGGTATTTCTGACAGAGCCCCATTTTTTAAATCTGACATCTGTCACTTTATGTGTAACATTTTGTATAAATAAAACTTTTTTTGTTTAAATTGGAAATAACATTCCTACATAAAGTGACAAATTTCAAATGGGGATTTCAGGAACTTTAAAACTGGCTGTGGCCGTGCGGGATTAATAGCGTTAGAACTGTGGCATACTAAAATGACTTTTCTCCTGTGTGATTTATTTGATGTTGAAAAAGAGTTGATTTCCAAGTAAAACATTTGCCACATTCTGAACATGAAAATGGCTTTTCTCCTGTGAGAGTTCTTTCATGTGTATCAAGATTTGATTTCTGAGTAAAACACTTGCCACATTCTGAACAAGAAAATGGCTTCTCTCCTGTGTGAGTTTTTCATGTATATCAAGACTTGATTTCATAGTAAAACATTTGCCACATTCTGAACATGAAAATGGCTTCTATGCTGTGTGAGTTCTTTCATGTAGATCAAGATTTGATTTCTGAGTAAAACATTTGCCACATTCTGAACATGAAAATGGCCTCTCTCCTGTGTGAGTTCTTTCATGTAGATCAAGATTTGATTTCTGAGTAAAACATTTGCCACATTCTGAACATGAAAATGGCTTCTCTCCTGTGTGAGTTTTTTTTATTTTTTATATAATTGTGTCTTTATTAACATTTTTTTACTTTTCAATTTACAATACATACATAGTATGAAGATGAAAACAGCACATAAGAAGCCATATACAAAATGCAATACCATTTAACAAAGGTTGTGGACATTACATATGAGAGTAAGGCTTAGCTCATCATGTTGAATACCATTTAGGACTACTGAATCGCCCTTGATTAGGACAGAATACGTCAGTAATCAGTATAATAACAAACAATAGTATGCTGAAACAATAAAATCAGTGGCTCAAATGAACAGCAGACAAACAAGACAATCCAAACACAAGACTACACACAGACTCGGGGAAAGACACATGAGGGAAGAAGGAAAGAGGAGGGGAAGTACATGGGTCTTAAGATGATTGTGAGGACCAGTAAGCGACCCAGGGCTCCCAAACTGCGTCATAAGGTCGGGGGTTAAATGCATGAGGGGGGAAAGGGCGCTCTAGGGTTGTATTCCACAAATCCGGTTTGTAGACTGAACGACGGGGGGCTGCGTCTGCTTCAGAAGGCCGAAATAAAGCTTTTTAGCAGCGGTTTAAAAGATTAGAATAATTTCGGGGCTTTTTTAGGGAAACCCTTGGGGGGGCTTTTTAGGGGGAAAGGGTAGGGGTCAAGGGGAATCCTTTACGAAAACTCCAAAAAACCCTCACAACCTGTGCCCCAATATCCCTGAAAAGGGGACTTTCCCCAAAAAATGTGAGTAAGAGAGCCTGGGTGCACCAAAAACCCCCGTCACACGCCCCCGAATTTTCGGTTGAACCTATGGAGTAATTCGGGGTTTTGGGTACCAAATGCATCAAAATCTTAATTGGTTTGTTTTTTAAGGGGTCAAGTCGAGGATGTGGCCGCCTTGTGCCAGATAGTCCCCACATATGAGGCCCCCAGTGGACCTCGGACCACCACACAGACGGACACAACTGGCCCTCAATTACCCCCTTTTTTGCCCCCTACAAAACCCCAAACCTCCCCTCCCTATCTCTGACCCAATCTGCCCCTTCTCCTCCATCCCCACTCCACCTGCCCCTCCTGCCCAAAAAGTACACCCAGCGGGGAACCACAAAACCTCAACCCTTGCACCTCTCTGCCCTTGACCTCTCTCGACTTTTCCTATTTGCTGATCCGACCAGCCACCACATTTACAACAACACAATCCCCTTCCACCTTGAGCTGTCGCCCCTCCCCCACAAACAAACCCGCAAAATAAAGGCAACCCGGGGCAACAGACCCCACCAAACAGCGGGGCGGCTTCCAAGTTCCCGAACGCCGCGGAAAAAACCCCCCCCACTGCTTCACCCATAAAAGAATCACGACACATTTAAAACCCGCACTCACCCCCACCCCAAACCCAAAAAACTTCTTCCGACTCCTTCCCCCTGTGCCACAACCCCAGACAATTTTTTTTAAAAAACCCAACTCTCTCCTGCGTCCACCCAGCCCCCCTCCCCCCCCCCTTCTCCCCCTTCACAGATGATTTTGCAACTCTTTAAAAAATAAAAAAAATTCTCCAACAAAGCTTTTTCACCCCAAACAGCCCCCCGCCTACCTCTATTCCTGGGGGGTTCCCCCCACCCCACCCGAAACTGCCTGACTATTCCCCTCTAACTCGCTTCTCACCGTCACCCTGACAAGCCTCCTCTTTACTGCCAAATCGAACCCACCAACTGTAGTAACCCATCCCATCTCACCTCACCCCTGGCCTTTATGCGTTTTTTCCCCACCCTCACCCATTCTTCAATCTATCTTTAACCTCGGCATTTTCCCCTTTCCTTTTTTAAACTGCGCCCATTCACCCCCCACCTAAAGAAACCTTTTTTCCCCCTCCTCACTTCCAACTGCCCCCCCCCTCTCACGCTTCCTTTTGCCTCTAAACCCTTACCCCAAACACGCCCTTCAACTTTCCTCCCATCTCCCACCAACTTTTCCCCTTGACCCCTCCAACGGGCTTCCTCCCCACCACTCTCTAAACCGCCCAAAAAACCAAAAAAGTCCCAACACCTAGCAATCCAAAGCCCCCAGCCACTACCTGTGCTTCTCCTCCAAACCTTTCCCTCCTTTTTGACACTGTGACCATTCATTCCCCTACACATCCCTCCCCCCGGGCATCACGGACTTGCTCTTTCCGGATATCCCCCTACCTCATGATCGGACTTTTCATGTTTCTCACTCCGCTCCACCTCCTCCCCCCCCCCCTCCCCTTTTTGGTGCCCCCCGGGGGTCCCCCGGCCCAATACTCTTTTCTATTACACCTTTTGGCTGGCCTCATGCTTCACAGGTTTTCAATACCACCTGTATCTGAGACCCCCAATCTACATCTCCGGCCCAGATGTCGCCTCCTTCTCTCCCGGATCCCTGACGGTCTGCCTCCATTTTCTCCTTCTTCTCCCCCCTCCCTAAAAACAAACTGGAAAAACTAATTCTTATTTTCCCACCCCCCCCCTCCATCTCTCCAACCACTCTCTACACTGTTAAGGCTACCCCCTTCTCACCAGAACCAAGGCCCTCCCCTTGGAAAATTCTTTTGATCCAATCTGCCCTTAAAACCCGCCATAAAAACCCTTTCCCTCGCCTGTCACCTCCACCTAAAAAATATTTCCCAATCCGCCCATTTTTTAAACTTAAAAAGCACAAAAATGCTTGCCACCCCTGCATCTCCCGCCTCGACTACGCAACATCCCCCTTTGTGGCCTCCTGCTAGCCCCCCTCACCCCAACCCCAAACCAACCTTAACTCTGCCCCCCGTCTGATTCCCTCTCTCCTCCTACTCCCCCCCTCCCTCCCCCCCCTTCCGATCCCTTACTGGCTACCCATTGCCCAGCAAACCCAATTTCAACTAGCATTTTGACCTACGGGGTCTCCAAACCCTCCCCTTCATATATCTCTGCTTAATCTCTAATACCTCCCCACGAAACCCCTCCGCCCCCAACAGGACCTTCTCCTCTGCTCTCCTCTTATCACCTCCCACACAACCGTCCCAAATTTCCCTCGGTTTCCCCCCACATTTTGGAACTCCCCTGCCCCAACATCAGACTCTCCCCCTCCTCAACCGGCTTCAAACGAACCTAAAAACCTCCCTATTTAGGATTGCCTATAACCAACTTTAACCGGGTTGCATTCCTCCTCCCGACAAACTTCCCCCTCCCCTTCCTCTTAAACCCCCTTCCCTGTAATTGAGCCCTCGCGGGCAGGGACCTCCCTCCTTCTGTCCCTTTTGTCACTTTTTGTCACTTTGTAATTGTTTTTACCAAGTTATTTTTTACCCCCCTGAAAAGTACAGGCCCTGGAATCAAGGGCGCCAAAATAAATGAAATAAAAAAATAATAAGGGTCCTTTGCCAAAAAAGCCTCCCCTTTGTACATAATGGGGATAAAACTCAAATCCGAGGTGGATCATTTATAAGTGATAGATAACCGAGATTTGGCCCCTTTGGCGACCATCCTGACTTGCACAAAAACCCTTTAAAGTTTAGTTGGAAACAAGAAGGGGCCCCCCCCCTTTAAAGTTCAAAAAGTGTTTTAATCTGTAAATTTGGGAAATGTGGGGAAGGGGGTCAAACCATCGTGAGGTCCGAGAACGGTATGAGGGCCCTTTACAAATGGGGGAATTCCCCAAACCGAATAAATTTTTTTTGTTGCCAGGGTAACAAATGCACTGGACTGCTACTGGCAATGGTTTGGGAAAGGAATGGGATATTGAAGACAAGTGAAGCTAAAAAAAAACCTTGCTGGCAGGGCCCTTTCCCTATCATCTAGTAAATGCAATTGCTCATAAAATTAGGGCTTTAATCTCCTTTTTATGCCAAAGGGAACATGTTGGGATGGTAGGGGGCTAACCCCCGCTTTCAATTTTTATCCATTTGGGAAAAAGGCAAGAGTGGACCAAAGCGGAAATGCGCACTGAGCGCCAATAATATTTCAGAAATAGGGGGGGCTAGACCCCTTTTAGCTTTTCTCATCATCAAAATCCCCTTTGGAACCATGACACCGACCCTAGAACTTAGGATTTCTGCCCGCAAAAACTTTCAAACACCCAAGGAAATTCTACCGGTAGGTCTCAAAAAAATATAGAAGTTTGGGGAAAAATCGTCATTTTAACCCAGGGATACCCAAAAAGGGGTATGGATGGGGAAAGCCATTTAGAAAAAAGGCCCGAAATTTCCTGGAACAGGGAGGGAATTGGTTTTGTAAAGGCTTATAATGGGAATCAGGTGGACACCCCGGGTTTTGAGAGAGGATGTTTTTCCACGGTATTTTAAATGCTTTAAGGGGTTCAGGGATCAGGCCTAAAATTAAAACAGGGGGCTTTAGTTTTGAGGGATACCTTGAAGTAAGTCTCCCAAAATCCCCTAAAGGGGAGCAAGCCGAGAGAGAAGTGTTCAGATTAGTTAAAATAACACAACATTTCCCGCGAAAATAGAATTTTTAAGTCCCCATCTCTAAAAGAACCCCGGAAATGGGGGAGGAGATCGAATTTTAAAAGGGAAGGGCTCCAAAACAAATATAAGGTAGGGGAGATAGGGGACAACCTCGCCATTTTGAAGTTAAAAGCCTTTTTCCGGGGGCGGGGGCCCAGATGGGGCCCCATTTAAAAAGACTCCAAAGTGCTCCCTGTGAATCCGCTGCCAAACGGGAAAAGCTTTTCCCCGGAGGGAAAAAGAAACCAAAACCCCCCGAAACAAAGCCGAGGGGGAAAAGGCCCTATATCACCATCCCCCGGGGGGCCAGGCGAAGTTGGCCTGGCAGCCCTTTGGGGGAGAGGGGAGAAGGCCCCTGGGCTAAAGCCCCCCCTTCCCCTGGGGCAGCATTTAGCCCGGAGGGGACAGGGTCACACACCACGGCCCCCTTGCTAAACTACGGCCCAACAACAAAGGAAGGGCCCAACCACCCGCGGGGACCGAGAAATCGGAGCCACGTAAAGCCAACCCGGTGAGCCCAGCGGGGGGGGGGCGGCGTCCCCGGGGAAACCGGCCAGCCGGAAAAACACGCTGCAGCTGCAGATCGCCACGGACCTTGGAGATCACGGAGGGGGGGGGGGAAGACCCGGGGAGAGTGAGACGACAAAGGCCCCAAGGCGGCAGGTCAAGCAACCCCAGCCGACCTCTTGAACCCGGGACGCCAAAAAAAACCTAAAGCCCCAACGTCAGGGAAGAGGAGATCGTACCAGGGAAGGGGGACGACGCAAGCCCCCCAGGGTAACCCCCCAAAGTTTGGGCCCCCAGAGCTCCGGGCAGGATAATCAGCCGCACAAGTGACTGACCGCTGCTGGCGGGAAGACCCGCCACTCTGCGCACCGGCCATCTTACCCACCCGCGGGTATACCCGCACCAACCCCCAAACCCAATCCCGGGGAGAAAAGAGAAACCCCAGCCTCAGGAAACCCCCTCCTTTTTACTGTACTCCCTATAGGGCCACAGCGCTGAGACCAAAACTCCACACACTAGAGACTAGCTCAGGCAGAAGGAGGACAGTGTTTGGTCACAGCGCAGTCCCCACGACGGCATACCACGCTCGCTCAAACCAGCACTAGAACCGGCGAGCCCCACCCTCTTCTCCCTAAGCCACAGCCGACAGCCCGCGGACCCTACTAAAACTACCCGGACAATTTTTAATTCCAACTCTGCACCCCCAACGGGGCCCCCAAAACCCAGGTAGCGCAAAAGTGTGGGGAATACAGGGGTTAAACCCAAACACAGCCCATGCGCCCCCCAACTGAGCAACCCCTCAACACAACCTATGCTGGGCCACCGCAGGATACACAGTCCACCTACAACCCCCACACCATGCCACCTACGGGACGCCAAACAACTATACCAAAACTTTTCTCAGGCCCCAGCAAACACGTAACTCTAAAACCCCCAACCAGGCCTCCCTGAACCATGTTTTTGGGCGCATACAAGAAAATCACTTTCCTAAGCATTAGTGGAAAGCAAAAATTCAACAACAAATCCCCTTTCTCGTTTTCCCAAAATAAAGGTGTTCAACAGCGAAACCCCCTGGGCAACACACCCAAAAACCCACAATACCTTGAACCCCTTGCCTTATCCTGCTTACCACTAGGACCTGTCAAGACCCTGATGTTTCATTAGAAACCAACCCATTTGGCACAAATCCTGGTCTCCTTACTTTAACAATAAACCCCCCAAAAATTGGACAAATTTTAAGGTCGCAAACCAAAACTCAGCCCCAAAGAATGGTTTAAAAAAAAATACCTCGTAAAATCAGCGTTACCAGATACCAAAACGCGCAGAAAAACACGGTTAGAGGCCCAGGTTTTTGTCCTGCAGTGACCCCACAAGCGAACGAAAGGGAAAATCGCTCAATGCCCAAAACGCCCAGATAAAACCCACGGACAAGCTGGGGGGTTAGAGAAAAGGGAGAGGAACAACCTCCGGGTTTGGGAATCCCCCGAACATGTCCCCCAAGAAAAAATCCACGTACTGGTGGGGCACTTGGCTAAAGCACTGCACCAGACCTTCCAAACGACCCCCCGCTTTTCGAACGACCCACCGCTTTGGGGCCCCCAAGGGGGAGAGAGCAAGACCGGACCATAAATTTCCCGATATGCAAAAAAGGGCATCAGGGAGAAGGGATACGGGCATATAGACACAAATCGCTTCAAATCAACAACACACCCTGCTCATATTCCAAGATTTCTCCACTTTAGTCGCAATGAAACATAAAGAATTTCACAGATATGCAGGGGTTTTATAGAAAAACATAAAAGGTTTTCCCCCTTTATACCCAAAACTCGCCTGAAAGTGATGACCGACGGACGACCCACCTTCTACAAGACCCCGGGGGGCCGGCGCCGTTTTCCCTGAGAACCTCATTGGGCCCCGGACTAAAGACTTTTTAGGGGAGACACCTTTTAAAGTGCCTGGGAAAGCTACTATCTAAACTATGCTCTTTTTTTTTGACTAGGGCAATGATTGCCACTATGTATCAAAATTACCATTGTTTTTGCTAGGGTTTTTTTGCTCCCCCTTTTTTCCCTTTTTTCCCAGTGTTCTCCTCCCCCCCCCTGCCTTGGCCCGATGCCTGAAACACCGGGAGGAAATCCTTGGGGGCCCTCCCTGTCGCTGGGAAGTGGACCCCCACAAACAACAAGATCACACCACAATGAGAATTTTCGCAGAAATTTTGGATTGGGGACCATACCAAAGCCCCCACACCCACTACTACACACCCCCCATCACTAAAAATAACCCGCTGGAATGACGGGCCTGACTCCCCCCTAAAACGTAAAAAAGTTTATCACCATTAAAAAACTTCGACCACACATCATCTTCCTACAGAAAACACATTGGAAAATGGGTGAAGATAATCTCTTAAGGGCCCGTGGATAGGAATCAGTACTCTGGCCCCCTACACGTCCAAAAAACGAGGAGTGGCAATACTCTTTCACTCATCTATCTCTCCTTTAAAATACACGCCACATATGCTGACCAGAAGGCAGATTCCTCTTACTAGAGACCACCATTAATACAATTACACACTTCTCAACATATACGCCCCCCAACGAACGTAATGCCCAATTTTATGCCGATCTCTATAATTTCCTGCTAGGGAGAAACCTACAAAACATTATACTGGGAGGTGACTTCAACACCACTCTCAACCCGGAGCTGGATCGCTCGTCGACCCCACACATGACACCAGCGCTATACACAACCTTCTAACATTAATGGAACATTTTGATCTCTGCGATCCATGGCGACTCCTGAACGGTTCAGCCAAAGACTTTACATTCTACTCCAGTGTACTGGAACCCCACTCCCGTATTGAATTTTTCTCATTTCTTCTACTCTCTTCCCACGGGTCCTGGGAACAGACATAAAAAATCGTAATCTCGGACCATGCCCCAATTGGCCTCTCAGTGACTCAACCAGGACCCCCCTCGCCCCATAAGAAATGGCGCTTCCCTTCCCACCTGATAAATTCAGAAGTTTTTAAAGACAATACCTTTTAACACATTGGATGCAATTTGTAGACGACAACCTGGAACATGTCTCTGATGTGAGCCTATTTTGGCCTACGTCCAAGGCGGTTCTTAGGGGACATGTCACCTCCTACCTAAAAAAATAAAGCAAAAGAATCCCCCAAAAAGTACGCCCAACTAAACTCTGACTTAACCACGGCCCATCAGACCTATATCGCTGACCCCAACCCCACTAACCAAAGGGAAACTCCTGGAAGCCAAACAAATAATGGAAACGTACTTACAGGGACAAGCGAAGTGGGCATCGAGGCGATCCAAACAGGTATTTTAGGTGGGAAAAAAATTTTCCCCCTTACAAAAAAGCAAAGACCCCGGTCGCCCAGACCCACATTTCCTTCGCTAAAGGCCCAATACTAACCTCTGACGCATTCCCCTAACACCAACAGAAAAATTCACCCAATACTTCACTGTTTTTTTTAAAAAAGCGGCCCCCATACGACCCCGCAGCCACATGATTTTCCTAAAAAAACACCCCTACCAAAACCCCCACAACTTGAAAAGAAGCCTAGAAAGGGATATAATGGAGGGGGAATTCAAAAGCAAAAACCGCCTCCCCTAACAACAAAGCACCAGGACCGATGGTCTCTGGGCAGAAACTAAAAAAAGCTGCTGCCTCACATATCCCACCCCCCCTACTAGTACCTGGGGGAGGATAAAAATGGACAGACACATCATCTAAATTCTTGGATCAAGACTATCTTATACTGAAACCTGGCAGGGACCCCAACATATTCAATCCCAAAACCCACTACATTAAAAACAAGATATAAAAAAACTTTAAAAGAAAATCCTAGCGAACCCTTGCGGAGATTAAGACCATTTTTGTCCACAACCCAAATGGGGGTTTTTCCTTTAAAAATAGACCTCACCGTGGGGGTGAAAAGGGAAGCAGCCGCATCAAGAAATCGTCAATCAAACCCAAAACAATGCTCCTCAGCCGGCGCTGAGAAAGCGTTTTACTTGTTCTGGAGTTTCTCACCACTGCTTAAGACACAGAGGTTTTTTGGGGACCTATTTCTTAATCCTTTCTTTAGCCACTGCCAGGGGAACTGTCACACATCGAATGTAAATAATTTTCCTTTAACAAAATACCAATATTTAAAGGGACCCTCAGGGATGTCCCTTTAACCCCCCCGCTCTTCAACTTTTTCCCTTATGCTACTAAGAACTTGGGGACAAAGTCCCTTTGGGGATTAAAATTGGTTTTTACACAAATAAAGTTCCGCGTTTTCAATGATGTGTTATTAAACATCACAGACCCGGAACATGCCCTATCTTACCTAGAACACCTTGACTTTTGGTCCCTTTAGGCTTTTAGGGGCAATGAAAAAAATCCCGGGGGCCTGCTGTGAGGGACCGCCAAAAAACCCCCCGGGGGAGTGCACAAACCCCCTTTAAATGGCAAAGTCACACACTATCTTATTTGGGGGTTTTTATACCTAGAAAAGCAACCAAATTTATAAATTAACGTTACCCCCCCCCTTCTAAAAGAAAAAGAGAAAATTTTTTAAGACCTGGGAAAAAAATTTACATTATCCCCCCTGGGGGGGGGCGAACCTTTTAAAATGATCATATTCCCAAAACTACTGTATCTCCAACAAAATTTCCGCTGTACCTTTAACCCAAAAGACTACGAGAAATAACCAGGCTGTTTCCCAGCTTTTTATTGGAAAACCGGAGTCTCGCACAAGTAATCTTTGGCCCCGCGTCGCTCAAAACGGGGTATCAAATTTTTCCGCAGTTACATCATCAACAAGCGGCACAACTCAGAATAGAGGGACGGGATACCAATGTCAGACATTCACAAAACCCCAAAAAGATAAACAGTTCTCCCCCCAATTTTCCTTAGAAAAATCTCTTCCCTCCCATACTAAAATTTTACCCCAGAAATCCAATAACCCTTAATAATGACAGCCCAGGGGCCCCGGACCAAAGCGAGACAGTACTAGGATTAAACCCAAATCACTCCCTCCTACTACCGTTCGTAGCAATCCAAATTTCCCCATGGGGAAACCGCCCTTTAGCTTTAAAAGATGGAAGGTTATGGGGTAACAAATAGCAATCTTTTTGACACCCGACAAAACGCCCCTACTTTTTAACGAAACACAACTCAAATTCCCCAATAATTAAAAGGGCCCCCCCCCTTCCAATATTTTTTAGGCATGCAGACGCTGGCAACCTTTAAAAACTTTAAAAGGCCAACCTGGAACGACCCATTTCTCAAAATTAACCCCAAAATTTAAACGAACAAAAGGCCTCTTTCCAAATTTTCCCCTTACTATACAAACCCCTAACTACTCTAAATACATGGTGGTCTTTTAAAAGGACAAAAAAAGATTCCCCCTTGAACCCGACCTTCTGCTAACTGCGCTACCCAATGGCCAAATATACCACCCATGATTACTGGGGAAATGGCCTTCCAATCACCTAAGTACGTCCCCCCCGCACAGAGGTTTCCTGAGGGGTAACTCTGAAACCCCCATGCATGTCCAAAATGCCAAAGCCCCCACGCGATTATTACATTGCCTTTGGTCTTGCCCTGCGATACGACTTTTGGTCCACAGTACGTTCCTTCACAGTCAGAAATTTTTTCCCCGCGCTTCCCAAATTCAGACCTATGGGCACATTTGGATATTCCCGGGGACTTTACCTCCATCTCAAGCATTAAAAAAAGGGCTATTTTTCTATGTGGCGCAGGGCCCAGAAATCGGTTTGCAGTGTGGATTAACCCGGGGCCCCACCCCCCCTCAATTATTCCTAGACAAAATATCACACATATTCAAATGGACTGGTCGAAGCGGCGAAACCCCTAAAAAAAAAGAAAAAAAAAAATTTTTTCCAAAAAGGGGTCCCATTTATTAACCTGTCCCACCAAAAAAGCCAAAATAAAGGTTGCTTTTAATTCACCACTTGGTACCTACGAACCCAAACGGCAGATACTGAAACCCCCCATTAATTACACAACTACGATGGATGGAGCGTCACCTTCGGGGCTTCTTCCCGGGTGTGTCAGTCCGGGGCAGGGAGGTTCCCCTTTAATTTGTCTTCCCCCCCCCCTCTCCCTCTTTTCCTCCCCCCCCTTTTGTTTTTTTCATTTTAATTAAAAATTAAAATGCTAACACACCACCTAATGTGGGAAGTGGCAGAGTGAAACTGGGAAGCACAGCAAAACCCACCAAGGATATTGACCTTTTGGGTTGACAAAGAAATCAGGGGCACCCCCATTCACACTGCCAGTAAATGGGGATAGGGTGGTCTTTTCTTTTTTTAAAAATTTCGTTCTTTTTGAAAACAACTTTTTTTTAGGGGGCATGTTTTCCCCGGATTTGTGATACACGAGTGTCTTTCAATAAAAACAAATTTTTTTTTTAAAAAAAAAAAAAAACTTATGGAAAATGTGGCCCCTTAATGGAAGCAAAAAGGGGTGAATAAAGGGCCCCCCGAATAGCTTGCAAAAAATTGCCCATTTGCCAAAAGATCGAAGCGTTTCCCAAAATGAAAGGCCCCAAAGAGGGGTCAAAGGCCCCTTTCCCCCGCAAGGCTAACATATGCTCCCTTTTTTGTAAGTTGATGACTTCAATGATTCAAAGGCCCTTATTTTTTCCCCCCCTTGACGGCACGGTCGAACCTACTTGGCTTATGGGCCAACTGGGAACCAGTGCTTAGCCTATTGCCGTAGCTTGGGGGAAAATTTAATGTCCGAATTTAAAGGGGAATGGG
>JAODAL010022266.1:0-65137 GCA_025379985.1 Phyllomedusa bahiana | reverse complement strand
CAAAAAGGTTTTGCCTCTCTTATGGTTTCGGAAAAGGCGGCAGATGACAGCGCGGGGTGAATCATAGGCTTGGTCAAAAAGGCCCGGGCTTGAGAGGTCCGGCCCTTTTTGACGCGTAAGCGGGGAGGGGGTTTTGCGCTGACCGTGGCGGCGGAAAAAATATCAGCGGACTTCTGCGACCGCCCTCTCCCTCTTTTGTGGGGGGGACCCTTTGACACTACCCCATCTCTTCCTCCTCGCCCTGATGAAGGCTCGCAACAAATTTGCGGAAAAACCAAAAAGGATCCCAATGTTTCATCATAAACATCATCAAAAAGGTGACTTGGTTCCTGATTTCGATCCGAAGTGGGGCTAAAAGAAAGGGGCCTGCAACGTTCCCCGACCGCCGGGATTTTTGCCGTTTTGACCGGCTTCCTTCACCACCTCTTTGGCATCAGTAAGGGGCTCAGAGCAGACTAAATCATTCTTTTGATTTTTTAAATGCCTTCTGCCCCCAACCCGCATTTTGTACAAGAGGTCTTCAGCAATGATTATCCACGGGGTGGGTAACCAGTTGAATTTGGGCTGTTTCACGTTGGAGGATGCTGAGTGTGTGAGCATTTGGGGGCCGTGTGGGGGGACGAGGAGGTAAGATGCTAGACGGGTTTGCATTAAAACCATGAAACAGATTGGCGACGATGTTCGTACTTAGTTCACAGGGCCCTACCCAGGGGATGAAGGCCTGACGTCCCCAACTGACGAACCGCGGACATTTTGTCGCCAGACGGAAGGGAAACACCTTTCTTGTACCTCTACCCCCATGTGCAAAACCCCCCTCTTTGCTGCTTACCCCCTGCTTTTGCTCCATGTTCAGAAATAAAAAAATTTGAGAGGTATGGAATATTTTGGAAAGTCCTTTTTAAAAAGAGCAAACACAGCTTTTCTCAAACCCCATAAACAAAACGAAATTGCTGGATTCAAATTTAACTCAAAAGGGGTCTATCAAAAAATCTGGGCTGGGGGAAAAGGCAAAAAAACAGTATCTGTTAGTTTTTGAAATACCTGTATTTTTTGACCTTTAAAATTTAACCCTTGGGACTAAGAATTGTGTTTTTAAAATTTTTTCTGGACTGCGTCAAAGAAAAACGGGTGCGAAAAATCAAAAAACACGTACTGTTATGTTTTTTGTTAAACACGGTATTTTTTTCACCTTTCAATTCACCCGTGGTGACTTAGAATTGCGTTTTAAAAGGATTTAGTGGAAGTGCGCAATGAAAAAGCTGGGGCGCAAAATTTAAAAAAAAAACGTATTGTTAAAGTTTTCGTATTTTAAAACACGGTATTTTTGCACCTTTCAATTACCTGTGGTGACTATAGAATGCGTTTTTAAAATTTATTGGATGCGGCAAGAACAAAGCGGGGGGGCAAAATTTAAAAAAAAAAGTATTGTTATGGGGGTTTCTGGTAAAACTTTATTTTTGCACCCAAAAACCCTGGGGTTTAAAAAGCGTTTTTAAATTTAAAATGGAACTGCGTCAAGAACAAAGCTGGGTGCGCAAAATCAAAAAAACAAATATTTTATGTTTTCGTAAATACACGGTATTTTTTGCACCTTTAATTTACCTGTGGGTGACTATAGAATTTCGTTTTAAAAATTTACGTGGTGCTGCGTCAAGAACAAAGCTGGGTGCGCAAAAGTCAAAAAAACGTATCTGTTTTGTTTTCGTAAAACCGGTATTTTTTGCACCTTTAATTACCTGTGGTTTTACATAGAATTTCGTTTTAAGATGTACGTGGATGCTGCATCAATGAACAAATCTGGGTGCGCAAAAGTAAAAAAACACGTATCTGTTATGTTTTCGTATGGTACACGGTATTTTTGGCAACAATCAACTTGTCCTGACTACAAGATTGCTGGATTGTAATTTAACTGCAAGGTGGATATATCAACACAGGTGGAATGGGTAAAATTGAAAATGAACACCTATCTGAAATGTATACTGATAATAAAAGTGGAGTTTTGCACCTAACAAAGAGACCTGCAGTTACTAGAAATGATGTGTATCCAATATAAGTTCAGGCTGCCCAATATCCAGGAAATATTTCAATAGCAAACTGTTAATAATAAAGATATTGCAGTGCAATGTCTACTCTAAGTCTTGGTGAAGTTTATTCAGTGTTCTTTATAGATAGAGCTTGTCTATGTTCGCCCCCCGTGACTTTACAGCGGTAGATGCTGCTTTAAATTTCTCTTGATAACTACATCCATTCTTAAAATCTCTAATCTAACTACATTGGAAGGATCACAGCTAATAGTAGAGGTTTCTCTGTGCAGAAATAGACTAATTTCACTGAGCTGTTTGGCCACAGGCAGAGCGCACGTCATATTCCTATAAGACGCTGAGAGACACTAAGGCTGAACAGGAAGGGCTGTTCTATGTTAAAACGAGGTCATGTGATTTTTCCAGCCAATCGCAACCATACACATCCCAGTCATGACGTCGCACACACATCTCACCCTGCTCTATTCTGTAATCTGAATCCGCCAAAATGACAGGAAGCGCCGAAAATGGCGCGATCTTAATAGATGATGCACAGATTTTAACATTAATTATCGCATGATCTGAAAATTTCGATCACCATAAAAACCTTGCCGATTTCAACTTTGTTGATAAAAATCGCTCAACACTACTCTCAAAGTCATGATCAGGGATCAGCCTCCGCTTCAACCTCCACCGTCGCCCGAGTACCACCAACATCACCAGAGACCCATCCTACCCCTTCTCCTTCCACCATTTTGATGACCTGCACGCCATACAGCAGCCAGTCTAGCAGCCAGCCTTCTGTCTACCAGGTTTGGGAGCAGAAGAAACACTTTAACCCAAACCATCCCAAAGCCAAAACCCTGAATGTCGGCATTGCCAGGTTTTTGGCCTTGGAAATGTTGCCTTTCTGTCTGGTGGACACAGATGGGTTCCACCACATCATGGCCCTTGCCTTCCTCCAACACCAGATGCCAAGCAGGCATTTCTTTTATAGAAAAGTCGTCCCTGCCCTGGCCAGCCAAGTTTCATCTAAAATTTCATTTTCTTTAGCAAAGCAGTGGTCATCCTGGAGGTGTGATTGGGGTCGTTAACATGTTGGAATACTGCCCTGTGGCCCAGTTTCCAAAGAGAGGGGACCGTGCTCTGCTTCAGTATGTCACAGTACATGTTGGCATTCATGGTTCCCTCAATGAAATTTAGCTCCCACAGCTGGCAGCATTTATACAGCCCCAAAACATGACACTCCCAACACCATTCTTGAATGTAGGCAAGACACACATATCTTTGCATTTCTCACCTGGTTGCTGCAACAAATACTTGACACCACTGTTTTTGTGCTTTCTTGACCATCACCTTTAGAAGAGGCTTCCTTCTGAGACAACAGCCATGCAAACCAATTTGATGCAGGGTGTGGCGTATGGTCTGAGCACTATCAGGCTGACCCCCACTCTTTTAACCTCTGCAGCAATGTGACACATGTCTATTTTAAGAAGACAATCTCTGGATATGAAGCTGAGCACAAACACTCTTCTTATAGCCTAAGCCATCTTTATGTAGAACAACAACTGTTTTTTTCAGATCCTCAAAGAGTTCTTTGTCATGTTAAACTTCAGAGACCAGTATGAGAGTATAAAAGCAATAACACCAAATTTAACACACCTGCTCCCCATTCACACCTGAAAAATTGTAGCATTAACAAGTCAAATGAAACTGTGGAAGAAAAATGGCAAATTGGGCACAATTTGTCCATTTTCACTTAAAGGTATACTCATGTTTGTTGTCAACTGTTTATGGTTGTGTGTTAAGTTACTTTGTGGGCACACCAAATGTATACTTTTATACAAGTGGTACACTGACTACTTTTCATTGTATCAAAGTGTCATATCTTCAGTGTTGTCCCATGAAAAGATATAATACAATATTTACAAAAAGTGTACTCACTTTTGTACAAAAGTACAAACAAAATAGGCAGAATAAATAAGTAAATAAATTAAACAGGAAAAGAGCATGGTCAAACCTATGAATACGACACATCCCAAAACCAATGTTTTTTCTCTAAACCTAAACCAATTCCTAACCCTAAACTTTAGATTGGGGTTATGGTTCATGTTTACATTTTGTTATGGGTTTAACAAGTAAACTCAGGCCCAGGTCATATCTGTATCGAAAGTTCCATTTTGAGACCCCTTAACATATTTCGTCAAAACTAAGTGGAGAAACAGCGCAGCATTCAGCTATTTTTTCCATTCAAATGGCGAACACCATGACTAACACCTAATATATCCCATTGAAGTCAGGGGGATATTTCAGGCACCATTGGTGTTGGTCATGTAATAGATCTAGTATCGTCGTTATTTTTACTTTTCGGTTCCTATGACGGAGTGGGGCTACCTACACCATTCAGCTGAGCTCTTGTTCTGGCAGTGCTCCAGGTATGAAGTTACTTTCAGTTTAACTTCTCATTTGACATCACTTCCAGTTACCATAACATAGACGGATTAACCCTTTGTTATGGTTTAAGGACTGGAGTAGTGGATCCGCTGTACCACTGCAGGCGATGGTGTAAACCGCACCAGGGAGCGGAGTCTAAGAGGCAGATGATTTTCACCAAAGCCCGCCGCAAATCAGGTTGAACTTGCTGCGGCAAGTGAACCCCTAGGCTGCTATCCCTGGAGTGACTTGCCTGAATTGGCAGCCGAGGCGTGGTACAGAATCGTTAGGCTGGCTCATAGTCAGGGACAGGCAGGAAGGTCAGGACAGGCGCCAAAGGTTTGTGGTCAGGAAACGTAGCAAAGGGACTGGAACACAGTAGAACAATAACACAAACTGGAACGCTTTCTCTAAGGCTTAGAGCACTGTAGATCCAGCAGGGATGTGAGGGAGGAGCTCAGAATATATAGGGTCAGCACTCGGCAATTAGCCAATTACCAGCACGCTGGCTCTTTAAATATCAGAGAACCTGGCGCGCATGCCCTAGGGAGCAGGGGCACGCACAACGTCTGGCAGAGGAGTGCGGATGAGTAGAAGTCCGGCTAGGTAAGTACCTACCGGCAGAATGAGCGTGCCCGCAGCCCGAAATGCAGGCCGTGGTGCCACTTGTCCCCAGCGGTGTGTCGGGAGAGGGGACACGGGTGCATGTCAGGCTGCACCACTGCCCATGGCATATGGTAACCAGAAGAGGCATCAGATTGGAAGCAACGTGAATCAATCCCTAATAACCTGCAAAGAAAACCCAAGGAAAATTTGGGATTATGGCTAAGGTCAAGTTTTGGGCAATTTTTTCAATCAAATCGGTTAGATAAAGGTCAAAATTGACAAAGCTCAACACTGGTTATAATACAGTACATGCTCCGCATTGTTCTCTACGTCATTCCTTCCAGACACATGCATTGTGTATGCAGGACCCGTTCCCAACCTTATGTGACATTAGCACTTATTTGACAATAACTTTTAAGTTTCATCTATCATTGTTTATATTCTATCCATAAATTGAACCCTCTTTGACAACCCAGTCTTGCTTACTATACTTACCCTTTATCCCAACCCTGACTGTACATCACTCACAGTGTACATAGGCAGGAACTTAACCAGCAGGAGACAGAATGTGGATGTGAAAGCCTGTAGCCAAATCTGAGACTGAGCTGAAAAATGTCATAGCTTACAGCTGCTAGTGGATTGTTAAAAAGACATAAGGGGTAAAAATATCTTACGATTTTGGAGGGCTGTGGGTTATTGCACCAGGGCCCTCTGCTACCTGTGTCTGGATTTTCTATAGGCGACACAACACCAGCATATTTCTTTCTTCCTGCATATTATTTCCTTTGGAGCATTGCCTGTAAGTCTCCATACACCAACTTCATCTCTTCAGTTAGAACCAGAATCCTCCAGAGCTGTGTCAAAGGCCTCTCACCCCACCAACAAGTACCCTGCTCTGTACTGACAAGGGGCAAGAACCGGACACAATTTAGCTTTCTTTAAGTGTTTTTTGTAACCCTTGAATTGCTGGAATAAAGGAAGGGAGGGAAGAGAAGAGGAGAGGAGCTATAGTTACCAGTATCTAACCTCTCTGACTGCAAGAGGAAAATTGAGGCCAAGTTGAAGAGAAGGATAATACAAATGTTAACAAAAGAGACCAGAACAACTTCCAAAGAGATTACTGGTAAACTCCAAGGTTAAGGTACATCAATGTCAGATCACACCATCCATCGCTGGCTTGTTCTTTCATTAGGCCAATGTTGACAAATGAAAAGGAACCCACTGTTGAAAGCAAATCATAAAAAGCAAGAATGGAATTTACCAAAATGCATATTGACAAGCCAATAAATCTTCCAAGAGAATGTCCTTTGGACAGATGAGACAAAACTGGAGCTTTTTGGCAATTCACATCAGCTCTATGTTCACAGATTTATAAATAAAGCAAACAAAGAAAAGAACATTGTACCTACTTTAGAACATGGAGGAGGCTCAGATATGTTTTAGGCTGCATTACTGCATCAGGTACAGCGTATCTTCAATCTATGCAGATTACAGTACAATTTTAAGACTTTCAAGGCATTCTGGAGCAAAATGTGCTGCCAGCATCAGAAAGTTTGGTTCAGTCACAACTCTAGGGTCCTCCAACAGGACAATCACCCAAATCACACAGCTAATAACATTCAAGAATGGCAAAGAGCAAAGCATTGAACCATACTAAAATGCTTTCTATGAGCCCTGATCTAAATCCTATTGAACATCTGTGGAAGGAGTTGAAACGTCAAGCCTGGAAAAGGCACATTCATACCTGAACCAGCTGGGACAGTTTAAATGATTACCTCAAAGGTTAATGCGACAATTAATAAGTTATGGGGACCATCATTTGTTCAGACCAGTTTCAATAGTTTTTTTTTTTTCTTTTTAATTTCAGTTGAACCCCATTTCAAAAACTATTTCTCAGTTAAAGGAGTTAATTTTTAGTAAATTTAAATCTATTACTACTTTTGTCAGTTTCAAGTTTTTTCAGTGGCCAGCGTAGGTTTTATTTCTTTAACGGCAGGGTACCAACAATTTTGTCCACATGTGTAAATATAAATAAGACAGATAGAGCAGGTGAAATAAGTATTGAACATGTCACCAATTTTCTAAGAAAATATATTTCTAAAAGTGCTATTGACATGAAATTCTCACCAAATTTTGGTAACAAACCATCCAATTCACACAGAAAAAGAAATAAAAAAGAAAAGCCATAGATGTCCATAAACTTAGTTGTGTATAATGATGAGAAATGACACAGGGAAAAAGTACTGAACACATATTCAACTCTTTGGATGCCTTGGATGTACAATTGAAACCATAACTTTACATACACTATAAAGAAAGACACATATGCATGTTTTTCTCACTGACATGAAATCAGAATAAACCTTACCCATTTTAGGTCAATTAGGATTACCAAAGTTATTTATATTTGCCAAATGGCAGAATAATGAGAGAGATGGAATTTAAGACATTTTTCTTACTTTCTGCAAATTCAAAAGTTTACATACACTAGGATTACTATGCCTTTAAACAATGTGGAGAGAGCCCATATGACGATGTTATATCTTTGGAAGCTTCTGATAGGTTTGTTGATAACATCTGAGTTAATTAGAGACACGGCTGTGGATGTATTTTTTAAAGCACACCAGAAACACACTGCTTCTATGTGTAGCATCATGGGAAAGACTAAAAAAATCAGCCAAGATATCAGGAAGAGAATTGTGGACTTTCACTAATCTGGATCATCCTTGGGTGTAATTTCCAGATACCTGAAGGTGCCTCGTTCATCTGTACAAACAATTATACACAAGTACAAACAAGATAGGAATGTCCAGCCATCATACCACTCAGGAAGGAGACGGGTTCTATGTCTCAGAGATGAATATGCTTTGGTCCAACATGTGCAAATCAATCCAATAACAAAAGCAAAAGAACTTGGGCAAGATGTATGAATATTTGCACTGACAAGCCAGTTCTAAATAGCTTTAAGGCAGTGTAGAATGCACCAGAATGTATGATCTTGTTCTTCTGCAGGTCATACATACAGGCGCATTGTAGTTCCAATACGTCAAGTTTGGCTCAGACAGACCACCATTAACTTGGTCAGGCTGTTCTAACTGTTCTGCGCCTAGATTTGGTGTAAAAGAATCACGAATATGTCTACTTCTATGAATGTGGTGCGACGCCCCCAGAACACCCATAATCTTTGGTGCACTAAAAAGTGTCTTTGGCATATTATAAAGGGACTTATGCCAAAGTTTGGAGTGTGCCTGTTCATACATTCTTTTTGGCTCAAAGAACACCAGAAAACTGATGCAGCCCCATACATATCGCCCCTTGTGAAGATTGTGTCAATATCCACAGTGAAACGAGTACAGTATCAACATGGGCTGAAAAGCCACTCTGCCAGGAAAAAGCCAATACTCCAAAAGAAACATATAAAAGCCAGCTTAATGTTTGCAAATCCACACAAGAATAAAGACATACAGTTTTGGAGATATTTCCTGTGGTCTGACTAAACTAAAATTTAACTGTTTGACCATAATGACCATTCTTGTTTGGAGTAAAAAAGGGAGACGCTTGGAAGCCTAAGAACACTATCCCAACTGTGAAACATGGGGATGGCAGCATCATGTTGTGGGGTTGTTTTGCTGCATGAGGGACTGGTGCATTTCACCAAATAGATGGCATCATGATGAAAGAAATTTATGTGGTAAAACTGAAGCAACATCTCAAGACATCAGTCAGAAAGTTAAAGCTTGGGCGGAAATGGGTCTTCCAAATGGACGACGACCCAAAGCATACTGCCAAACTGGTTACAAAGTAGCTTAAGGATAACAAGGTCGATGTTTTGGAGTGGCCATTACAAAGCCCTGATCCCAATCCTATTGAAAATATATGAGCAAAGCTGAAAAGGCAGATGTGAGCAAGGTGACCTACAAACATGGCTCAGTTACACCAGTTCTGTCAGGAGGAATCGGCCAAAATTCCTACCTATTTTGAGAAGCTTGTGGAAGGATATCCAAAACATTTTACCCAAGTCATTCAGTTTGAGGGCAATGCTACCAAATACTAATGAAGTGTATGTAAATTTTTGACTTTACAGAAGTAATAAAAATGCCTTAAAAAATCCTCTCTCATTATTCTGGCATTTGACAAATATAAATAATTTTGGTTCCTAATTGACCTAAAACAGGTAAGGTTTATGCATATGTTTCTTTTTTTTTATAGTGTATTTAAACTTCTGGTTTCAGCTGTATGTATGGATGGATAGATACATTTATTAGAAAAGCAGCACAACCAGGATTTTATCAGGGGATAATGGTACAAAAGTTTATCGCTATAGGTTCTCGCTGCAACCAACTAGAAAAACATACAATGACCACAGCACTCCAAAAAATTCAAAAAAGAGAACAAGCAGTTTGTACCATAGTCAGGAAAGACAAAATAAGATGCAATATATGCAAAAAGAAAGATAGATTGATAAAAATGAGATAGACAGATAGATAGATAGATATGAGACAGATAGATGGGTACATTGATAGTTCATAGATAGATTAATAGATGATTAACTAATGGGAAGATTCATGTTCAAATTATTTTAAATGAATCCAGAATTATGGGTACTTAAAAAGATTTCAATAAAATATAGAGTTGAAAAACTTGTAGGCTTTGAATTTAGTAACATTTTAGTAACAAATAAGCAGCAGTCATTTAATATTCACTTTCTTGCGGGTAGCAGCACATCTAAGAGCCTATAACTGTCACGGATTCTTTACAGATGTACGTTATACAGTATTTTGCTTTTGGCGAGATGCCTGGCCACATACATAAATCTATAAATCGCTTCGTACTTCTGTCTTAAATCATTAGCTCATTTTATCAATGCCAAATTGAATATATGTAAATCAAAATTCACTTAATTTGAAATGCAAAATATTATCACTTCCTAAGAATTTTCGTCTCATTCTGCCTTCTCAATCATGACATATTCTCCTAGAAAATGTATGTAAATATTCTTGCTTGTCATCAAAAACAGTCTGAAATACTGAATTCAAACATAATCTTCCTTTCACCTTCATACTCAGATGTAGCGGTGCTGAATTTGTTATTGAACTTCATGGTTACTCACTAGGATATGATAATGTAGTAGATATACCTAGTTAGTCTTTTAGGAAACCACAAATAACATATCATGATATTGACTTAACAAATTATATCCTATTGCAGCAACAAGTTCAGCACAACTTCATCTACAACTGATTTGCAACAAGAATAGGGGCATTATTCAATACCTAATATGAATAAAAAGAGAACCTATAACAGCAATAACAATGCGGTTCTTTTCCTAATACTTTTTAGAGGGATTCCCTATAGTGTGGGAGCTGGACTTAAATAAGGGTTAGGGTTAAAAGAGATGAGGGAACCATCATAAATCTGAGCTATGCAGATGATACAACCTTGGTGGCAGAAAGTGAAAAAGACCTGGAGAAGCTGATCATAAAGCTGAAAGAAGAAAGCGAGAAGATGGGACATTGCCTGAACATCAAGAAGACTAAGATCAAAGCTACCACCAAAAAAGAAATCCACATAAAGATCAACAATATAGAAATAAATGTAGTCAACAGCTTTATTTTTCCATGATCCTTCCCTGATCACAGTGGTGGTTCGAAAGCAGAGAATCAATTGTCAATAAGGGCTTGCAGCCACGGTGAACATGGACCAAACATGGAAGTGCAAGATGTCTCAGTTAACACCAAACGAAGGCTGATCACTGCCATTGTGTTCACAGTTATGGCATATAGCCAGTGATGGAACTATCGCTGTAGTAGCCTTAACTGCTGTTACTGGGCCCACTGCCACTGGAGGCCCGACTTGGCTGAAAGGCGTATTCTGCCTTTGAACATCCAAGCCCTCTGACACAAGCATTCAGAAGCATGTCCAAATGCCCTCAAGCCCTGGATCTGCATGGTCTGTTTAACTGTCTGTGTCCCTGTCCCGCCTTAGGTCTGTCTACCAGACGTCGGCCGTGCTTTCTGACATCACATCATTGCACCACTTGTGCTATGCTTTACTAAGAGAGACCAGTCTGAGATTTTATATATATATATTTATTTTACTAATGGGTGTCCTGCCTAACAATTACCTACCTACCTAATGGGGCACACCAACCTACTTGGAGCCTACCTCCTTGGCCCTACCTATCTACCTGGGGCCTATCAACCTATTTAGCCAGGGCCTACCCACCTTCCTGTGGCATACATACCTACCTGGAACCTTATATGTATACATATTTACCTAGGGCCTTGCCTACTTATCTACCTGGGGCCTTGCCTGGCTACACGAAGCCCTGTTTGACTACCTAACTATTTATCTGGGGCCTTTACTTCCTACTTATCTGGGGCCATACCATTTTCCTACCTACCCTTGGGCTTAACCTGCATACCTACCTATCTGGAACCTTTTTTATGTACACTCACCGGCCACTTTATTAGGTACACCTGTCCAACTGCTCGTTAACAGTTAATTTCTAATCAGCCAATCACATGGCGGCAACTCAGTGCATTTAGGCATGTAGACATGGTCAAGACAATCTCCTGCAGTTCAAACCGAGCATCATATGGGGAAGAAAGGTGATTTGAGTGCCTTTGAACGTGGCATGGTTGTTGGTGCCAGAAGGGCTGGTCTGAGTATTTCAGAAACTGCTGATCTCCTGGGATTTTCACGCACAACCATCTCTAGGGTTTACAGAGAATGGTCCGAAAAAGAAAAAACATCCAGTGAGCGGCAGTCCTGTGGGCGGAAATGCCTTGTTGATGCCAGAGGTCAAAGGAGAATGGGCAGACTGGTTCGAGCTGATAGAAAGGCAAAAGTGACTCAAATAGCCACTCGTTACAACCAAGGTAGGCAGAAGAGCATCTCTGAACGCACAGTACGGCGAACTTTGAGGCAGATGGGCTACAGCAGCAGAAGACCACACCGGGTGCCACTCCTTTCAGCTAAGAACAGGAAACTGAGGCTCCAATTTGCCCAAGCTCATCGAAATTGGACAGTAGAAGATTGGAAAAACGTTGCCTGGTCTGATGAGTCTCGATTTCTGCTGCGACATTCGGATGGTAGGGTCAGAATTTGGCGTCAACAACATGAAAGCATGGATCCATCCTGCCTTGTATCAACGGTTCAGGCTGGTGGTGGTGGTGTCATGGTGTGGGGAATATTTTCTTGGCACTCTTTGGGCCCCTTGGTACCAATTGAGCATCGTTGCAACACCTTGTGGAATCTATGCCACGAAGAATTGAGGCAGTTCTGAAGGCAAAAGGGGGTCCAACCCGTTACTAGCATGGTGTACCTAATAAAGTGGCCGGTGAGTGTATGTACCTGGGGCTTTGCTTAGCTGGGGTCTTACCTGCTTAAATACCTACCCACCTACCTACCTACATAGGTCTGACCACAAAATGGGCCGAATTTCTACCTAGATACCAAATTACCTACCTATTGCCTACCTAACTATTACCTACCTACCTAGCTATACTGGGGGTCCTATTACCTACCTATCTATGCTGGAGGTCCTATTACCTCCCTATCTATACTGGGGGCCCTATTACCTACCTGTCTATACTGGGGGCTCTATTACCTGCCTATCTACATTGGGGGCCCTGTTACCTGTCTATGTATACTGAGGGCAGGGCCGGACTGGGAATAAAAATCAACCCTGGCACTAAGCCCCCACCAGCCCACATACAATATCCGCTTAAAAAATTCCCCTTGTTCTCGCACCTCGCCACTTTCTAAAATAAACTACCCTATAAAGGTGCTTTCACACGGAGCATTTTTGGTGCATTTTTTATGTGTTTTTGGTGCGTTTTTGTGCAGAATGGCAGAGCAGTTAATGCTGTACATTTCTGCACAAAAAAAACACATCAAAAAATGCACCAAAACCGCTCTGTGTGCGAGCCCCCTACACACAAGCAAGAAAGAAACAGTGGTGCAGAGAAACCCCTCATCACAGAGTCAGATGTGCGCTTTACAATCCGGGACAAGCCCACACTGACACTACATAAGCACCAACATAACCTACAACCCCACCAATCACATCACCAGTAGTCAGGTCCCCATCACATGAATACAGCGCTGATTCAACACAGAAGTAAAATGACCCCTGACAGCAGGGACTCACAGGAGACGTCATCTCTGATGGGAGTTGTCTTCTTCTCCTTTTCTTCTCCTTCTGGCCCAAACCTCCATGATGTCTTCCCTGATGAGTCGTTCCCTTCCATTTCTTTCTCTGTCCAGTACAGCATGCAGTGTCCTCTTCTAGTGGTCACTACTCCACCCTGTAGAATTTACCACAAATACATCTTAGACTCCTTTTTTCCAGCACTGTCCTATCAATTCCCCAAACAGCGTAGGTTAGACCCTAAAAATTAGAACTTAGATAATGTCAGATAAGTGGCATGTAAATAGGTAGACCCCCATCAGACAGGGCCTTCCTCCATTAATTTGGTAGGTAGACAGGGCCTACCCCTGTAATTAGCCAGGTAGCTGGGGCTGCCCCCAGTAACCAGCCAGGTAGCTGGGGCTGCCCCCAGTAACCAGCCAGGTAGCTGGGGCTGCCCCCAGTAACCAGCCAGGTAGCTGGGGCTGCCCCCAGTAACCAGCCAGGTAGCTGGGGCTGCCCCCAGTAACCAGCCAGGTAGCTGGGGCTGCCCCCAGTAACCAGCCAGGTAGCTAGGGCTGCCCCCAGTAATCAGCCAGGTAGCTAGGGCTGCCCCCAGTAATTAGCCAGGTAGGGCCAGTAATTAGCCAGGTAGGGCCAGGGGCAGTAATTAGCCAGCTAGGGCCAGTATGTAGGCAGGCAGGGCCAGTATGTAGGCAGGCAGGGCCAGTATGTAAGCAGGCAGGGCCAGTATGTAGCCAGGCAGGGCCAGTATATAGGCAGGCAGGGCTAGTATATAGACAGGGCCACTTATAGGTAGACAGGGGCAGTAAATAGGTAGACAGGGCTGGTATATAGGCAGACAAGGCAGGTATATAGGCAGACAGGGCAGTATATAGGTAGACAGGGCAGTATATAGGTAGACAGGGCTGTTATATAGTTAAACAGGGCTGTATATAGGTAGACAGGGCAGTATACAGGTAGACAGGGCAGTATACAGGTAGAGAGGGCTGTATATAGGTAGACAGGGCAGTATACAGGTAGACAGGGCTGGTGTATAGGTAGACAGGGCAGTATACAGGTAGACAGGGCAGTATATAGGTAGACAGGGCAGTATACAGGTAGACAGAGCTGGTGTATAGATAGACAGGGCATCATACAGGTAGACAGGGCTGGTGTATAGGTAGACAGGGCTGGTATATAGTTAAACATGGCTGTATATAGGTAGACAGGGCAGTATACAGGTAGACAGGGCTGGTGTATAGGTAGACAGGGCAGTATACAGGTAGACAGGGCTGTATATAGGTAGACAGGGCAGTATACAGGTAGACAGGGCCGGTGTATAGGTAGACAGGGCAGTATACAGGTAGACAGGGCTGGTGTATAGGTAGACGAGGCAGTATACAGGTAGACAGGGCTGGTGTATAGGTAGACTTGGCAGTATACAGGTAGACAGGGCTGTATATAGGTAGACAGGGCAGTATACAGGTAGACAGGGCTGTATATAGGTATACAGGGCTGGTATATAAGTAGACAGGGCAGTATATAGGCAGACAGGGCTGGTGTATATGAAGACAGGGCAGTATACAGGTAGACAGGGCTGTATATAGGTAGACAGGGCAGTATATAGATAGACAGGGCAGTATACAGGTAGACAGGGCTGTATATAAGTATACAAGGCAGTATATAGGCAGACAGGGCTGGTGTATATGAAGACAGGGCAGTATACAGGTAGACAGGGCTGTATATAGGTAGACAGGGCAGGTATATAGGTAGATAGGGCAGTATATAGGTAGACAGGGCAGTATATAGGCAGACAGGGCTAGTAGTTAAAAATAAATAAAAACAATACTTACCTGATGTCTCTGCTTCCTCTTCCCCGGAGCGCCGACGGCAGAAGAGTGTGGGACGCGGAGCGGGCGCGCGATGACCTCATCACATCGTGCACCTGCCCTGCGGCCTCCTCGGAGCTGAACAGACAGGATTAGCAGATCCCGGCTGTTCAGCCTTGGCCGCTGCTTGCACCGCGCGGTTGCAAGCGGCGGCCCTGATGGCTGCATGGCTGGGTCGGTGACCCGGCCATGCAGCCATGTGGCGAGAGGGCCTTTCGGTCCCCCGCCACTGGGGTCCGGTCACTGATGCGACCATTGCGGCCCCTCTAACGCGCCACAGACCGGTGCCGGGACTCGTGGCCCGCCATGGGGAAACACTGGTCCCCTCGGCGGGCGATCTCGCGGGGGTGCCGTGAAAATATTTACCCCACAGCTGTTCCACAAATTTTTTTTATTGTTAGGCTGTAAAAATGAAAAAAATATATATATTTTTCAACAATCTGCAAATTTTGGCTGAAAATTTTTAATTTTTACAAAGAATCCTGGAAAATAAGCACCCCAAATTTTGTTAGGCAATTTCTTCCAAGTTCGACAATACCCTATATGTGGGTGTAAACTGCTGTTTGGGCGCATGGCAGGTTATATAAGGGAGGGAGCGTTATTTGGCTTTTGGAACGCAGATTTTGGTGGTGGCCCTGTCGCATTTGCAAAGCCCCCAAAGTACCAGAACAGGTAAAACCTTCCAGAAGTTACCCCACTTTGGATTCAATACCCCTCTTGGATCTCATCTAGGGGTGTATTATGCATTTTAGGCGCACAGGTGTTCCATAGATTTTTTAGCATTGGGTCATGAAAATGGGAAGAAAAAACGCAGTTCCGTCATTGATTTTTGGGTTTCAATTATGCAGCGTTCGCAGTACAGTGTAAAAGACTGGATAACTTTACTATGGGGGTCGATACAATTACAATGATATAAATGTATATAATAAATTTTATGTAGTTTATATGTTTTATTACTTTTACACAATAGAAATATGTCTATAAAAAATTGCTTTTTTATGTTGTCCTATTCTGACAGTCATAACTTTTTTTATTTTTCTGTATACAGAGCTGATTATGGGCTTTTTTTTGCGGGATGATTTGACTTTTTTTGGTACCATTATGGGGTGCATATGACACTTTGATCACATTTTAATTTAAGTTTTTTTGAGGCGTTTTAAACAAAATACAGCGATACCATTACAGCGATGCCCAATTTGTATTTTTTTTATGTTTTACTGCTTTTACACAATAAAAACACTTTTATTCAAAAAGGAAAACACGTTTTTGCATCGCCATAGTATGAGAGTCATAATTTTTTTTTTTTTTTGTAAGGAGATATGTAGGGGTTTTTTATTTGTGGGATGAGTTGATGGATTTTAAATCTGTTTTTTGGAAAGCAGGGTGAAGAAAATACTGCAATCCAAGTAGTGTTTTATCTTTATTTTTAACAGCGCTTACCGTGCAGTGCACTTGACAAGTTAGTTTTACTCTGTGGGTCAATAGTATTATGGCAATACCGAATTTATATAGTTTTTCTTATGTTGCAGCAAGTGTTTTTATTGTGTAAAACAATATTTATGCATCCCTATAACCATAACTTTTTTACTTTTTCATATACAGAACTGTGTAAGGACTTTTTTTTGAAGTGTTAACCAACGTTTTAATTGGTACAACTTAGGCCATGTTCACACGGTGTATTTGCAGGGCGTAATTACGCCCTGCAATTATGCCGCGTGACCGGGGGCGGGAGCGGGGGACTGAGCAGAGGGCCGGCACTTCGCTGGCCCATAGACTTGAATTGCCAGCGGCGCATATACGCCGCTAGTAATTCACATGTCAATTATCTCCCCGCCCGGCGGCTTCGCCGGGTGGGGAGAGGAGACGTAATTTATAGTTCTCTATGAGAACTGTGAATTACCGTAATGAATGGGCGTTTTCGGCCCGTAATTGCCGCATTTCGGCGCGTAATTACAGACCGAAATATGGCCCATTTTAAGCCGTGTGAACATGGCCTTAGGTGTTTATATAAGTTTATGATCGCTTTTTATGCCATTTTATGTGCTGCGGGATGAACAAAAATTGCAATTCTTTGTATACTGGTCTCCATGGCAACTGTCAATGCATTTTGTCTTTTGTAAAAATTATCTAATAGCAGTCTTACCCCTTTCATGATTAATTGAAGTGTATAATGATACTATCATGCAGTTAAAAGAAATTTATAGGCAACTAAATGATGTAAATGTATATCGTAAGTTATCTGAGGATTTCTGAAGATTGATAATCCTTTTACTCCTGTTCTGTGTGTTCTGCCTAAAACACAATATCAGATAGGGAGAAAGAGAAACTAAAATATAACTTTTATTCGATATGCTAATAAAATCACAAACAAGGCCTCAAGACGCAATAAAACCGGTTATTAGGAGTCAACACAGTCAGTGAAACATAATGGTCAGCTCACCCCAACGTAATCCAGCAAGGATGGTGAAATCTGCACGCCTCCGCCCAGAGCCTTAGGGCGCAATCCAAACGACACTTGCAGAACACAGTAGGGGCAGCGATAACCACCAATCCAAAATACAGTGAAACGTAAAGTCCTTTTATTGAAAAAGCATAAAACTTACAGACGATGCAGGCGATCCCATAGGCAAACAAACACCTCACAACCTCGGAGTGAGCTTACGCGTTTCAGGTGTATGCACACCCTTAATCATAGCAGGGGAGTTATTAGGAGTGCACCGGTTTTATTGTGTCTTGAGGCCTTGTTTGTGATTTTATTAGCATGTCAAATAAAAGTTATATTTTAGTTTCTCTTTCTCCCTATCTGATATTGTGCTTTTGGATATTAGGGAGTAGCGTAAACCCTCCATTTTGGGCGATTTATCTGTACTTGTGTTCTGCCTAAAAGTCATAAATCTCTTACAGATCCTCCTGGGAGACCAATAGTGTCTGGACAAGGTATTATTATGAGCAATATATCTATTTTTCTTGATCGTATCATGTGTATACTATGAAAAGATATCTATGGGATACATTAGATTTTTTATTAAAGATTAAGGATATTCATATTCTGGAGAGGGCATTTTTGGCATCATTTGATGTTGTTTCGTTATATACTTCAATTAATCATGAAAGGGGTAAGACTGCTGTTAGATATTTTTTACAGGCACAATTTTCTTGAGTTTGCTGTGAATATTTGATGACATTACTGGACCTAATTTTGACTTGAAATTATTTCTCATTTGAGGATTCTTTTTATTTACAGTTGTAAGGTATGGCCATGGGGTCGCATGTTACTCCATTCTATGCAAACCTTTACATGGCTTGGCTTGAGGAGCTGTACGTCTATACATCACACCACTTCAGACATGTTCTGGGGTGGTGGTGATACATAGACGATACTTTTCTTATCTGGGTAGGTACAGAGGATGAGCTTATTCTGTTTCGTCAATTTTTGGATCAGATAGATCCTTTTTTGAAGTTTACATTGACTTTTTCTAAAGATTATGTACAGTTTTTGTATACTAAGGTTTCAATTGTTGGGAATGAACTACATACTGATTTGTTAAGAGTACTGATCGTAATACAGTTTTACGTTATGAAAGTTGTCATCCTAGACACATGATTAATTCTTTGCCTTTTAGTCAAATGCTTAGAGTGAGAAGGATTGTTGATCAAGAAAGGAAGGTAGATTTGGCCTTGGATAGGATTTTCGTATATGGGTTATCCGGATAGAGTATTATTGGCCCATCAATCTAGAGTAAAAGGATTATCTAGGGCGGATACTTTTAGGGGTAAGAAACGTACTCAGGCTAATAGAATTCATTTTATTTCAACCTATAATGATTACAGTAGTAGGATTACGAATGTTATTCGGAAATATTGGCCAATTATTCAGAAATCATATAGTGACATTAATGAATTTGCCAGTATGCCTCTTATTTAATATAGATGCACTAGAAACTTGAGGGACTGTTTGGTAAAATCTGATGCTGGGTCCAAGATGGTTATGAAACAAATATATTTTGGGGTTTCTAAAAAAGGTTCTTTTCCTTGTCTTTCTTGTGTTAATTGTTCTCTTATGCATAAGGGAGACAAGTTTTTCCATCGTCTAACTGGTTTTGAGTGTATCATTAAGTATTACCTTACTTGTACACCTGAGTGGGATATATATGCCCTTCGGTATCCGTGTAATTTAGTATATATTGGTGAAACTAGATGTAGTGCAAAACTCGTATCAATCAACATAGATATACTATAAGGAAGAAAAGAATGGATTTGCCTGTGTCGAAACATTTTGCAGAGGTAGGACATAGTGAGAGAGATTTGAAATTTATGCTTCTTGATCCATTACATGGGGGGAGGGGGGTGACCGTGTCACTGCCCTTAAACGTAGAGAGTTATATTGGATTTTTCATATGAATACTTTACAACTTTTTGGTTTAAATGTGGATTTCCAGATATTGCCTAACATGTGATTGATGATTGCTTTCTGTTTTTGTTTATGACTTGGCTGACTTTTCTTTTATTGTAGGTGTTGTATATTCATATTATTTTATTAATTTTTTGTTTTCAATATTTTCCAGATGGACATCAAGAATTGAGAATATAATGAATTTGTGATGGAGGACTTCTCACCTGGGTTATAAAACATATATTCTTGTTCTGATTTAGATTTCTTAATAAAAGTATTATTTTTTTAATACAAATATTATGCATTATTTTTTTCTTTTTTTTTTCTTTGTTATATTGCTTTAGTGGTGTCTTATATTAAATGGGATGTAGCTGATAGCGCTGCCCTTTGGCTTTGCACTCCCCATCTTGCTCATTGTTGGGATTTCTAAAATAATCTTTGGGAGGTATTCTGTGTTGTCCCTCTAATTGGATTACAGTATATCTTCCTTTTTAACATAGGAGGCTAGTGTGTGGTTAGTGTATCAGTTGTTGTCCATTATGTGGATACCGGTATGCTCGTTCTTCTTATGCTGGGCTTTGTGTTCCCTTAATAGGGTCAAGTTTCCTTTATGATATATACATCTTGGATCATTTCATTTTGTCTATCTCTTGGATAATACTATGCTCCTTATTTTGTGTCCCTTTCTATTACTCTGGGGGTTACTGAGTGTATGCTTATCCTTGCTTTGATCTCTTAAAACCAGTTTTATTTTATGTTACTTTTTAATTTCTTTTGTATTTTATTCCTGGTACGATCCGGTCTTTTCTCGGCTCTTGTGCGCAAGTTCGCGCATGCGCGATATGTAGAAATAGTCTATTACTGGCACTGGAGTTTTAGTGCGCTTGCACCAGATTTTGCCTATTGCTGGTATTGGCATGGTATGACATCTTTTTTGTGTCACGGACATGTGCACTTTAACGGCATAGACGCCGTAGAATGGGTTTATTGGGTTATATCCTTGGTGAGTTTTTCTGAATGCGTGTTCTTTAATCATGTATATTTGCATTTGTATTTAATGATTCAATCATGTTTTCAATTATGAATGTACACTTTTTAAGATATGTATTTATATCATTGCACATATCTATTGATATTATCACATTGTTCATGTATTTATATATGTAATTGTGGATTGTTGCACTATATAGATTTTATGTTTTCTAAATTTTTTACACTAATGAATTATTATTGTTCACATGTGTATAAATTACCCCTTATGTTTGTACCACATTGCTTGAAAAAAGCTCTATTGCAGAGCTGAAACGTTGCATTGCATGGGTAAATAAAGCACCGGTTTTCCCACTTTTCTGCTTGAATTGGAGTGCTGTGAATTTTTCAGTCTTGTAATTTGTGGGTTTTAGTTAATACCCCACCGCTGGCACGCATCAATTTTGTGTCTTTTTGAATGCTGCAGTAATTTTTTCATTTATATACATTATTTATATATGTATTTATATATGTTGTGTTATATATATATATATATATATATATTTTTATATATATATATATACATGCAATTATATATATAATATATATATATATATATTATATTTGTGCTTTGTATTTTGTTAATAAAATGGCTGCTGTGGCCAAACTGCTAAAAAAAAATTGTATTGTGTTGCTATTTGGAAGATCTGGTGTTAAAATGGGGGTGAGTCTGCAATGCCTAGGGTCATGTGCCTAGTGATGATCAGTGTTTGGGAGTATTTAAAATACAAGTAATTAAAATAGTATTTAAAATACTTGTCAGGTATTTGTATTTTGTAATCAAAATACTTTTTTATTCAGTATTTTGTATTTGTAATTAAAATACTTTTAGGGAGTATTTTAAGTATTTTAATTACTTTCTAAATTCAAAACAAATGTTGTAATTTAAATAACCCACCTCAGCGCACTTAAAAAAAAAACAACAGCGTGAGTCACGTCATCACTCTTGTTTCTCGTATCTCGTGCGAGGTGCGACGAGAGGAGGGAAAATTCCAGCAACGCAAGTCCGCCTTGTAGTGAAGCGTGATTTATTTTTAGTTTTTAATCATCCAGATCACGTAATCCATTCAGTAGAATTACCGTATATACTCGAGTGTAAGCCGACCCGGATATAAGCCGAGGCCCCTAATTTTACCACAAAAAACTGGGAAAACGTATTGTCTCGAGTATAAGCCGAGGGGGGGAAATCCACCATTGCAGATAAAAAGTCTGGTCATGTGCATTACAGCTTAGTAACTCCATGTGCCTCATAGTAATAGCAGTTAACCCCATCATGTCCCTCACATTAACCCCCTGTGTGCCTCAAATAAGAGTTACTGATATGTGAGAGACATGGAGGTAATAATTAGGTATCTTCATAATTAAGGTCCTTTATTAGTACCCCCATGTGTCTCACATATTAGTAACCCTTATATAGCGCACACAGGGTTAATATGAGGGACATGATGGGGTTAACTGCTATTAATGTGAAGCACATAGAGTTACTTAAACTAAATTAATATCCCCAAATGCCTGACATTAATAGGCAGAGTAACTTAAGGAAGGTACCTGTATGTTTCTCTTTACTGTAGCATCCTCTCCTCCATGTGACAGACATCTTCTATAGGAGTCAGACACAATGAATCCTGGCCACTGACATATCTGCAGGGTAGATGCTAATCCTAGTGGGCTAAAGGACCTCTGATCCATTTTTTGTTTTTATTACATTTTTTGTTTACATTTTTCAAGTATTTTAGTATTTGGAAAATACTTTTGAAGTAGTATTTAGTATTTGTATTTAAAATACTTCGGGATTAAAGTATTTAGTATTTGTATTTAAAATACTTCAGTCATAATTATTTTGTATTTAAAATACTTTCCCAAAGTATTTTCCAAAACACTGGTAATGATGTGGTATCTGTGATGTCATGTGCCTTGTGATGTGATAACTGTGATGTCATGTGCCTTGTGATGTGATAACTGTGATGACATGTGCCTTGTGATGATGTGATATCTATGATGTTATGTGCCTTTTGATGATGTGATATCTGTGATGTCATGTGCCTTGTGGTGATGTGATATCTGTGATTTCATGTGCCTTGTGGTGATGTGATATCTGTGATGTCATGTGCGTTGTGGTGATGTGATATCTGTGATATCTATGATGTCATGTGCCTTGTGGTGATGTGATATCTGTGATTTCATGTGCCTTGTGGTGATGTGATATCTGTGATGTCATGTGCCTTGTGATGATGTGATATCTGTGATATCTGTGATATCATGTGCCTTGTGATGATGTGATTTCTGTGATATCATGTGCCTGGTGATGATGTGATCTCTGTGATGTCATGTGCGGGGTGGTGAGGTGATATCTGTGATGTCATGTGCCATGAGATGATGTGATATCTTTGATATCTGTGATATCATGTGCCTTGTGATGATGTGATATCTGTGATGTCATGTGCCTTGTGATGATGTGATATCTGTGATGTCATGTGCCTTGTGATGATGTGATATCTGTGATGTCATGTGCCTTGTGGTGATGTGATATCTGTGATATCTGTGATATCATGTGCCTAGTGATGATGTGATTTCTGTGATGTCATGTGCCTTGTGATGATGTGATATTTGTGATATCATGTGTCTTGTGATGATGTGATATCTGTGATGTCATGTGCCTTGTGGTGATGTGATATCTGTGATGTTATGTGCCGTGTGATGATGTGATATCTATGATGTTATGTGCCTTGTGATGATGTGATATTTGTGATATCATGTGCCTTGTGATGATATGATATCTGTGATGTCATGTGCCTTGTGGTGATGTGATATCTGTGATGTCAGGTGCCTTGTGGTGATGTGATATCTGTGATGTCGTGTCCTGTGATGATGTGATAACTGTGATGTTATGTTCCTTGTTTATGTCAGTATAACTGCAGCTATTTCGTGCATCCAGTTCAAACATTAATAAGAGCTGAATTAATTCTGAAATGAGGGAGGGGGTGTTAACTGCAGCCATGACTATTTTATTCATTGTAATAAATAATACTTTTGTGGTGTTATCAGCTTCAGTTATGTTTACAGATGCCATTTATGGAGTCTATCCAGGTTTGGTCACTATATGTGACCAGTCTCTTTATGTCACCTATTCCATTGAATAGTCTGAAAAACTTATGGGCAAAATGCCTAAAGGAGGACATCTGTGATTATTTTTATGTGTATATCTTTGATAGCGCAACTTATAGGATCTATTCATGGTATATACTTTGTGGTGGGTTTTTGGGGCAGGTGCTCTACAGAGGTAAAATATATAAGAACCCAGAAGGAACAATATTTTCCAGACTTATTGGTTCCTTTCTTCTAGATGACTGAATTATTTAACAGGATAATTGTTCCATTTGTGCCCATTAGGGCTTCTGCGACATCCTCTGTCCTTAAGGTACAGCAGAGGATGCTCTGTTGATTGTTATTTCCGTACTTTTTGTATTATTCCTGTCTGAACACTGCTCTAGCTTTCTCTGGCTGTGTTAAGTGTCATTGACAAGTTTCCTGACACATCAGTCTGCTTCTATCTTAGTCCTGAGTGACAGGTGAATTAGACAAAGGGTGATTGACGACTGTCTGCACCACTGTCTGTACCACCAGGCTGTGCTCTGAATGTCAGAGAAACAGTCCAATCACACTCTGGACTGAGTCCCTGACTTCCTATTTAAAGGGGTTCTCTGGGAAAAGAAGAAAACTAAATTGATAAACTACATGTCATAATGAAAAAAATCCTAAATATCTTTAATTAGAAAAGTCTGCTCGTTTTGACAAGGGAATAATCATTATAGAAGAACAAAATGGCCACCGGGCTCCTTCCTTTTCAGAAACCTGTCATACAGGAAGTAGGACAGACTCTGTGAGTTACATTCTGGTTAGGCTGACTGACATAACGGAACTGAACTGACAGACTTGTGGTATGAGGGACGACTCTGCAAAGTAGAATGGAGACTGAGTATATAAATATGGGGTGGATACAGTATCTAAGGCTCAGCTGGGATGAAGCGGCTGTTGTGGGACATGTATTTTTCACACAGCGCGCCTATCAACTGTACTCCTGCCACTGGTCTAGTGAGGAGAAAGATCCAACATGGGGATATTATGTGATATAACAGTGTTTGCAAGTAGTTCACACACTGGATTGTGACAGTTATTTACTGCTTATCTTTAGTATTCCTCCCTTGTATGTTCTTATTTTTTTTGTTTCTCACACAACCCCTTTAAGATCCCTCCTGCCTTTAGTTCCTTGCCAGTGATGGTCTAGACTAGATCTGATGTGCTTTTCTCTATTGTCTTGTTTGGTTGCTGATTCTGGTGCTTTTCCTCTGACCCTCCTTTGCCAGGCGATATTGTACGGTGTTCCTCTCTTTGACTTTTCACCCGTTCTGTCTGACCTTATGTAATTGTGTTGTCTGTCTTGTCGGTTCTGTGCTTTCACGTACTCAGAGTAGGGACCGCATCCCAGTTGCCGCTAACTGCTTAGGGTCAGGCTGGCAGGTAGGCAGGGACAGATTTGGGGGGCCTAGCGTCAAGGCTCACTGTCTGTCTGTCGCTTTCCGTTTATCTGCCTCAGGGATTCCTAACAATAATATTGTGAAGTAACAAGTGAAGGTATAATAAATAGTGTTGAGCGATTATTATCGACAAAGTTGAAATCGACACAGTTTTTATGTTGATAGAATTTTTAGATCATGCGATAATTTAGGTTAAAATCTGTGCATCATCTATTAATATCGTGCCATTTTCGGCGCTTCCTGTCATTTTGGCGGCCAGCAAATTAGCTTACAGAATAGAGCAGGGTGAGATATGTGTGCGACGTCATGACTGGGATGTGTATGGTTGCATTTGGCTGGAAAAATCACATGACCTTGTTTTACATAGAACAGCCCTTCCTGTTCATGATCAGTGTCTGCCAGCGTCTCATAGCAGTAGGACGAGCGCTCTGCCTCTGTCCAAACAGCTCAGCAAACAGCTCAGCGAAATTATTCTATTTCTTCACAGAGAAAACTCTACTGTTAGCTGTGATCCTTACAACTTAGTTAGATCAGAGATTTGAAGATTTTATGTAGTTTGTTAGAGAATTTTAAAGGAGCATCTACCGCTGTAAAGTCACAGGGAGGAGAAGGAGGTGGGGCCCGCGGGCGAACACAGACAAGCTCTATAAAGAATACTGGATATAGTTCACCAAGACTTAGTGTAGACATTGCACTGCAATAGCTTTATTATTAACAGTTTTCTATTGAAATATTTCCTGGATATTGGGCAGCCTGAACTTATATTAGGATACACATCTTTTCTAGTAACTGCAGGTCTCTTTGTTAGGTGCAAAACTCCACTTTTATTATCAGTATACATTTCAGATAGGTGTTCTTTTTCAATTTTGCCCATTCCAGCTTTGTTTATATAGCCACCTTGCAGTTAAATTAGAATCCAGCAATTTTGTAGTCAGCACAGGTTGATAGGTGCCAAAAATACCTTTTATTATCCGAATACATTTCAGATACGTGTTTTTTCACTTTGGCGCAGTACAGCTTTGTTCATTGAGCCATCTTGCACTTAAAAGTGAATATAGCAATTGTGTAGTCACCACAGGTGAATTGATAGGTGCCAAAAATACCTTTTATTATCCGTATACATTTCAGATACGTGTTTTTTCGCACTTTTGCCCAGTCCAGATTTGTTGATAGAGCCGCCTTGCAGTTAAATTTGAATCCAGCAATTGTGTAGTCACCACAGGTGAATTGATAGATGCCAAAAATACCTTTCCATATACATTTATTTATTATCTGTATACATTTCAGATACTTTTTTTTTCGCACTTTTGCCCAGTCCAGATTTGTTGATAGAGCCACCTTGCAGTTAAATTTATATTCAGCAATTGTGTAGTCACCACAGGTGAATTGATAGGTGCCAAAAATACCTATCCGTATACATTTCAGATCGGTGTTTCAGATAGGTGTAAGTCTGGCCCTGGCAGCTGGACCTCCGTGTTAACAGATGGCTGACGGCAGCACTGGCTCTCATCGGTAGGGGCAATCAGGAGAGCTTCAAATTTCTCTAAAAAATCAGATTTTGAAAAAGGTGATTTTTGTGAGGTTAAGTAGTGTCAAAAAGGGGTCCAGGGCTGGACACAAATTGCACAATTTGAGGCTTAAAATTTTCTGGGGCTGGAGTCACTATGGGGTCGCATCATTTGATCTCCAGGGGAGTCTATCCCTAATCAATGAAGAAGGAGTTGGAGGAAAAATGAAACCATTGAATTGATTGGCTGAATCAGTCTCAGAAGCCAGGAGGGCAAATGTCTTCTCAACTAAGAAGTGTTTTGGGGATGATTAGGACATTTGTATTACTTATGGGGTGTGCGGACAAATTAACACATCTACACGTGTAAAAAATACCTTTAAAAACTGCAGGGAGTAGTGTATGTTGTATGTTATCACACTTGAAAAAAAAGCAAAATGGTAATAATGTAAAACTATAAATAAAACCTCCCTAAATAAATTCTGTAAACAAATGTCAGTTACCAAAAAATATACTAAATGAGAGTCACTGTACAAAATAGCATAGTGCCACTTTGTGATCTGTGGGTCAAACAAGTTTAGGGGTCATGCTGTGGCCCAGACAGTATGTCAATGTCCAGTGAAACTAAAAGTGGTTGAAAGACTCTATTCCGTACTTTAATCTGGTCATGCAGGTTATGGTCATCTGAGGTACAGGACAGATATAGTTAATGTCCAGTTCAACTAAAATGGTGGTTCAAAGACTCCTTTTCCTAGCACTTTTTCATTTGGGTGTCAGACAGATTTAATGGTCATACTGCGGTCCAGGACAGGTATAGTTAATGTCCAGTTCAACTAAAATGGTGGTTGAAAGACTCCTTTTTCTTGCACTTTTTAATCTGTGGGTCAGACAGGTTTAATGGTCATACTGTGGTACAGAACAGGTATAGTCAATGTCCAGTTCAACTAAAATGGTGGTTGAAAGACTCCTTTTCCCAGCACTTTTTAATCTGTGGGTCAGACAGGTTTAATAGTCATACTGCGGTACAGGACAGGTATAGTCAATGTCCAGTTCAACTAAAATGGTGGTTCAAAGACTCCTTGGTCCGGCACTTTTAAATCTGGGAGTCATGCAGATTTGTGGCTCATGCTGCGTTCCGGGACAGGGATATTCAATGTCCAGTTCAAGTAAAATGATGGTTCAAATCATACTGCCTTCTGGCACTTTTTAAGTTGTGGGTGATGCAGGTTTAAGGGTCATGCTGTGGTACAAGACAATGATAGTGAATGGTCTGTGAGTTTTTTTCTGTGGCTTTTATAACCTAAGTGTGTTGCCTAAGATGTAGCACGTATCCATTTGACTGTTGTGGATGTTAATTCCAGCTTCTCCAGCCCTGTTTGAGTGTAAGAATGAAGGTGTTGTTCCTCTCCCATAGACTTTAATGGTCATCGGTGATAATCTATCATCGACCATCGAATATCTTATTGTTTATTGCCGTTATCGACCATCGACCCAATGACGATAGTCAACATAATCGCTCAACACTAATAATAAACCTTCTTCTCATCCACTTGGAGTAGAACGACAATTTAGCTCTAACCATCTTTTAACAAGTTGGGAATTCCAACCTCAGAGACGCAATTTCTCTTTTTGAAGAAGGTGAATAACCAACACGGTTATACCTTGATTCCACTGCTATAGTTTGCCCTTAATCTTTTTATGGCCATTTACAGTTGTAAACTTTTGGCTTTTTTTTTAGGTGTAAGGTACCATGTGTTAGATCAGTTATGTTTTATAGTACATTTTTTTCAGTGATTTGTGTTTGATGTTTATGGCCCTTTATTATTAGACATTTTTGTCCGTAAGCTTTTTATACAGGTTTTACTATAGATAAAACTATATTTTATTTATTGTTTGTACTATTATTGTTTACTAGCTTTGTGCTTCAAATTTGAGCTATTCAATTTAAGCCGGCCGCAATCAAATTTTAGGGAAAATCCTCAAAATCTACCCTGGCCCCAACTCCAGCCCTAACTAAAGGGAACATCTGGGCAACATCTATGGGACCCCTGGGTTAAGGTTAGAATTAGGGTTGGGCTAACCCTAATCCTGGGATTTCTCAGATGTGAACCAAAGTTTCTCGACCCGATAGGGGTGTTCCTCTGCAATTCAGAGGCATTTAGCGGCTGTAAGTGCTTTCCAGAAGCCACAAAAACACATGCAGAATTTCCCCCCCCCATAGAGAGAAATAGGATTCAGGTTCAGAGTGTCCCAAACCTGAGTATTGTGACAACTTTGGCTGCTCTCAAAGTGAAAAGAGAGCTATTCCACCCTCATGTTTAAATACTCCTTCCAGCAATGTTGGGATTATAGATGAAGATCCTTGTATACCTGGTCTGGATGGCTTTTGAATAGCATAGGGGAAGTGGGCAGATTTATTTATTTTTTTCGAAAAAAGGAGGTGACTGGAGGTACTTGGACTTGATTGGAACATGGGTAATTTATGTCTTTAAAAACTTTTTGTTTACTGCACTTATCGATAGCGGTGTATTGGTCTAGATATAATTAATTTATGGGCTATATGTATCCTTTTGGGTTACTTATATATTGATAATTCCCTCTTTATATGTGACCTATCACTCTATATGTATTACCCTATATGTTTCTTGTACACTTTTTATAATGCGCCTCTTTGTATTTCAACTATGGGATCTTTTGTAATGTTGTGAATTTTTAAATGATTTAATAAAGGTTTTTGATATTATTTGGTGGTGGATGAAGCTCCTTTCTTCTTATTTTTTGTTAGTTATATGATTTGGGAGTATTCCATTGGTACTTTTTGGTTGTGATTTTGTTGGGGCATTTTTTGTTAAAAAATTAGAACTCTATACATTCTGCACCATTTGTGATGTCGTGAGCCCTGTGATGTCACATGCCTCATGATGTCATCATAACTGGCACAGTTGTTTTATGTGTTTAGTATATAACATTAAGGAAGAGCTGAACTAATTATAAAATTGGAAGGATTTACAAAATATATATATTTTTAACAATACATTGTAGGGTACATTAACCACTTCCCAGGGCCATCTTTTCCATTGGGCACACTAGGTAGTTGCCTGGGGGCCCCACAAGTATAGAGGCCCCAGGTGGTGAATGTATGTCCCAGGAATACAAGAAACATACCCTGGATCCTGTTGTTGGCGTTGTTTATTTAACTGTTTGTGTGTTTTTAGGACATGCAAACAGTTAAAAAACATGGTAGAGAAGGGAGCTAAAGGCTTCCTGCCCTGCCAAATAGTCTTGTAGTCTGCAGGCTGCCAATGTCCAGGCATAAGTGGCATGATTATATAGGTGTGCTTGGGGGTGGCTAGAGGCATTGCCCAGTGTGATATCATGTATTTGGGCAGGGCCCACTGCAGTGCTCTGTCTGTTTTTTTTATATTTTTAGTTCCGCAGGTGTCTTTGACTCTTAAGGAACACATTTGCTTGTACACTATTCTTCAATACTAATGTATTCCAGAATAGCATACAATTACAGCTCTTCTTTAACAGGTTGTAAAAAGACCAACAAGATGGCAGACCCGGCATCTGTAATTAGGCCCCTGGCTGTCATGAGGACTCGTCAGCACCCAGCGATTGCACCGACCTACTGTATAACTTTCTTGATACTTTGGGGTTAAATAGTTTAACTAACCAATAAAACTTATTCTGCAAAAAAACAACTTCTCATACAGGTATGTCGAAAAAAAAAATCACTACCAAAGGTGGCTTGAGGATAGAGAGAGTCTTAGAGTATGTTCAAACTGCGTGAATGCGGCATGTACAATACGTGGCGCAATACGCCAGGTGTTTTGGGAGTCGTGCTGATGCATTGTCCACGACGCGTAATCGGCACGAATAATTGACATGTCACTTATCTCCCCGTGCGTACAATACAATTGTATTGTAATCGTAATTGTATGCGCTAGGGGACGAGGCGTAATCCATAGTTCTATATGAGAGCTATGAATTACTGTAATTGCGGGGCGCATTTCGCCGCGTATTAAGCGCAATACGTGGTGAAATATGCCTCCCCCGGGCAAAGGGCGGGGGGTTTGGGGGGGTTTGGGGGGGGGCCCCCTTTTTTTTTAAAGTTTTTGGGGGGGGGAAAAGGGTTGTTTTTTTTAAAAAAGGGGGGGGCCCCCATTTTTTTTAAAAAAACCCTTTAAAAAATTTAAAAAAGGGGGGGAAAAGGGGGGGGAAAAAACCCAAGGGTTTTTTTTTAAAAAAAGGAATTAAAAAAAAGGGAAAAAAAAAAAAAAGGGGGGGAAAAAAAAAAAAAAATTTTTAAAAAAAAACCCCCGGGGGGAAAAAAAAAAAAAATTTAAAAGGGGGGGTTGGGAAAAAGGGGAAAAAAAAAGGGGCCCTTTTGGGGGGGGGGGGTTTTTTGGGGGGGGGGAAAGGGGGGTTTTTGGGAGGGGGGGGGGAAAAAAGGGGGGGGGGGGGGTTTTTTTTTTTTTTTCCCCCCAAATTTTTTGGGGCCCCGGGTTTAAAAGGGGGGGGTTTTTTTTTTTAAAAAAAAAAAAGGGGGGGTTTTTTTTAAAAAAGGGGGGGGGGGTTTTTTTTTTTCCCCCGGGAAATTTTTTTAAAAGGATTTTTTTTTTGGGGGGAAAAAAAAATTTTTAAAAATTTTTCCCCCTTTTCCCCGGGGGGGGCCCCCTTTTGGGTTTAAAAAAAAGGGGGGGTTTTTTGGGTTTGGGAAAACCCCCCCCCCAAAAAAAAAACCCCCCCCCAAAAAAAAAGGGGTTTTTTTTTAAAAAAAAAATTTTTTGGGGGGGAAAAAACCCCCTTTTTAAAAAGGGGGTTTTTTTAAAAAATTTTTTTAAAAAAAAATTTTTTTCCCCGGGTTTGGGGGTTTTGCTTAAAAAAAACCCCGGGGGCCCCCCCCCTTTTTTTTAAAAAAAGGGGGGAAAAAAAAAATTTTTTTTCCCAAAAAAAAAAAAAAAAAAAAAAAACCCCCCCAAACAGGAAAAAAAAGGGGGAAAATTTTTAAAAATCAAAAAAAAAAAATTTTGGGTTTTTTTTTTAAATAAAAATTTTTCCTCCCCCCTTAAAAATTTTTAAAAAAGGGGAAAAACCCCCGGGGGGTTTTTAAAAAAAAAACCCTTTTTTAAAAAGGGAAAACCCCCCAAAAAATTTTTCCCCAAAACCCCCCCCCCCCCAAAAAAAACCCCCCAAAAAAAAAACCCCCCCCCCAACAAAAACCCCCCAAAAATTTTTTTTCCCCCAAAATTTTTAAAAAAAAGGTTTTCCCAAAAAAAGGGGAAAAAAAGGGGGAAAAAAAAAGGGAAAAAACCCCCCTTTTTTTTCCCCTCCCCCTTTTTTTTTTAAAAAAATTTTTTTTCCCCCCCCCCCCGGGGTTCCCCCCCCCCTTTTTTCCCCCCCCCCCTCCCCCCAAAAAAAAAACCCCTTAAACCCCCTTTTTTTCCCCCCCCCAAAAAAAAATTTCCCCCCCAAAAAAAATTTAAACCCCCCCCCCCCCCAAAAAAAACCCCCCCCCCAAAAAAAAATTTTTTAAAAAACCCCCCCCCCCAAAAAAAACCCCCCAAAAAAAAACCCCGCCCCCCCCCCCCAAAAAAACCCCACCCCCCCCCAAAAAAACCCCCCCCAAAAACCCCTTCCCCCCCCCCCCCCCTTTTTCCCCCCCCCAAAAAAACCCCTTCCCCCAAAAACCCTTCCCCCAAAAAAAACCCCACCCAAAACCCCCCCCCCAAAAAAACCCCCCCCCTTTTCCCCCCCCCCAAAAAAAAAAACCCCCCCCCCCCTTTTTTTCCCCCAAATTTTCCCCCCCCCCAAAAAAAAAATTTTTTTAAAAAAAAACCCCCCAAAAAAAAAATTTACCCCCCCCCCCCCCAACCCCCCCCCTTTTTGCCCCCCTTTCCCCCCCCCCCCCCCCCCCCCAAAAAAAAAACCAAACCCCCCACCCCCCCCCCTTTTTTCCCCCAAAAAAACCCCCCAAAAAAAAACCCCCGGGGGGGGAAAAAAACCCCTTTTTTAAAAAAGGGGGAAAAAGGGGGAACCCCCCCGGGGAAAAAAAAAAAAAAATTAAAAAAAACCCCCCCCCTTTTTGGCCCAAAACCCCCCCAAAAACCCCCGGGGGGAAAACCCTTAGGTGACCCCCCCGGGGGGCCCCTTTTTTTTTTTTTCCCCCGGGGCCCCCCGGGCCCCCGGGGGGCCCCCCCAAAAAACCCCCCCTTTTTTAAAAAAAATTTTTGGGGGCCCCCAAAAATTCCCGGGGGGGGATTTAAAAACCCTTAACCAAAAAAAAGGGGGGGGGGAAAACCCCCCAAAAACCCGGAGGGCCCCCCTTTTTTTAAACCCCCCCCAAAAAGGGGGGGAAAAATTTAAAACCCCTTTGGGCCCCCAAACCCCCCCAAAGGGGCCCCCTGGGGGGGGGGCCAACCTTTCCCCTTTTGGGTTTGGGCCCCCTTTTTTTTTTAGGGTCGGGGTTTTTGGGGGGAAAAAACCCCCCCCGGGGGGGGGGGAAAAAAATTTTAAGGGGGAATCCCCCAAAAAGGGGGGGGGGGCCCCCCCCTTTTTTTTTTGGGGGGGAATTTTTTTTTTAAAAAACCCCCCCCTTTTTTAAAAAGGGCCCGGGGGTTTTTTTAAAAAAAGGGGCCGGGGCCCCCCCTTTTGGGGGGGGCCCCCCAAGCCCCTTTGGGGCCCCCTTTAGGGCCCCTTTCCCCCCCCCGGGGGGGGGGGGGGTTTTTTAGGGGGCCCGGGGGCCCCCTTTTGGGGAGCCGGGGCCCCCCCCTTTTTGGGGGGGCCCCCCCAAAAATTTTGGGGCCCCCCCCCTTTTGGAAACCCCCCCCCCTTTTTGGGGGCCCCCCCTTTTTTAAAAAAAGGGGGGGGGCCCCCGGGGGCCCGGGGCCCCCCCTTTTTGGGAACCCCCCAAAAAAAAAAGGGGGGCCCCTTTTTTTTGGGGGGCCCCCCCCTTTTTTAAAAAAACCCCTTTTTTCCCCCCCTTTTGGAAATCCCGGGCCCCCTTTTTTGGGGGGGGCCCCCCCCCCCAAAAAATTGGGGGGGGGCCCCCTTTAAATTTTGGGGCCCCCCCCCCCTTTTTAAAAAAGGGGGGCCCCCCTTTTAAAGGGGCCCCCCCCTTTTAGGGGTTTCCCCCCCTTTCCCTTTTTGGGCCCCGGGGGGCCCCCTTTTTTGGGGGGGGCCCCCTTTTTTGGCGGGAACCCCCCCCTTTTTAAGGAAGGGGGCCCCCCCCGGGGGAAAAGGCCCCCCCTTTTTTAAGGCCGGGGGCCCCCCCTTTTTGGGCAGCCCAGGGCCCCCCTTTTTTGGGCAGCGCCGGGGCCCTTTTTTTGGGGAACCCCCCCCCTTTTTTTTTAATAAAAAAAAAAAAAAACCTTTTCCCCCCCCCGGGGGAAAAAAAAAAAAACCCGGGCCCCCCCCCCGGGGGCCGGGGGGGGGGGGGGCCCCCCTTTTGGGGGGGGGGGGGGGGGCCCCCCCCCCTTTTGGAGGGGGGGGGGGGGGGGGGGCCCCCCTTTTGGTGGGCCCGGGGGGAAAACCCCCCCCGGGCCCCGGGGAAAAACCCCCCCCCCGGGGGGCCCCCCCCCGGGGCCCGGGGCCCCGGGGGGGCCGGGGAGGGGGGGGGGGCCCGGGGGGGGGGGCCGGGGGGCCGGCCCCCCCCCCCGGGGGGGCCCCCCCCCCGGGGGCCGGGGGGGCCCCCCCCCCCGGGGGCCCCCCTTTCCCAAAAAAAGGGGGGCCCCCCTTCCGGGGGCCCCTTATTCCCCGGGGCCCCCTACGGGATAAACCGGTTTTTACCCCCTGTATGGCGGCCCTGGTGTAAAAAGTTGGGAAAACCCGTAGTTTCATTTTCCCCAAAAAAAAAAGACACTCTCACTATCTACATGAAATCAAATTTAAAATTTTCTGTTTTAGGGGCAATTTGGAACCAAAATTTTTTAATTTCCCCAAAAGCCCGAATTTAAAGAGACTCTGTGCAAGTCCACAATTCTTCCCGTTGTTATCTTGCTGATTTCTTTTAGAAATTTCCCCTGATGGGTTTCACACAGAAGCAGTGTGTTTTTTGGTGTGAATTAAAAAAACATCCAAGGTTGTCTCCCGTTTTTAAAACAGATGTTGCCAATAAAAAACCCAAAACTTCCAAAAAACAAGACATCCCTCATAAAAGGCTTTCTCAAATTTTTTTAAAAACCCGGAAAAATCCTAGTGTACGTAAAATTTTTATTTTACAAAAAAGTTTAAAAAAAAAATTTCCTTAAAAAATGCTCTTTTCATTATTCAGCATTTTGGGAAATACAAATAATTTTGGTTCCCCAATTGACCCAAAAAGGTAAGGTTTATTCTGATTTCAGTCAGATGGGAAAAAAATGCAAAATTTTTGGGCTTTTTATTATAGTGGATGTAAACTTCTGGTTTCAACTGTAGGTCTCCATCTTAACTGAGGTCACCGATTTGAGAACAGGTCCCCAAAACTCCCCATGAAGAACAGAGAAGAGGTTGCTTTTGCACAACACTCTCCATTCATTTCAATAGGAGTTGCGAGTAGAATAAAAAACAGTGCTTAGCTATGCTCAGAACGTTCATAAAATAGAAAGGAAAATACAATCTAAGTGAGATAAGCTCTCCATTTTGCATGGAGAATTTTGGGGGCCTGTTCTCATGTTGGGTGCAATCCTAGAGGTGGGATTACAACCCATTAGAATTTATGTGTTCCCCATCGATAAGCCAAAAAATAAAATGCAAGGGGGTGAAAGGGGATGAACAAAAGACAGCTGCAGCCCTAATGCAAGATCATTTTAATGTCCCCTAGTTATCCAATTTCTCATCATACATCAGCCCCTTTTGTCTCTCTAACAATCCACTAGTAATTATGGCCATTAGATGAATTACCTGAGATATTTACCTGCACTCCAATAGAAAGCAAAAATCTGCTTTGAAGTTGACAAGGCCCCTTAACTACCAGACCCCTGTCTACAGGCCTGCCATAACAGAATTAAGATCCCCATGCACAAAGCAGTGCCCTGCCTAGCATATGACATTACACCAGACCATGTCTCTCTTGGGCAGGTAGGCAGGTAAGCCATTAGGAAGATAAGTAAATACCAGTAAGTAGGTAGGGGCTAAATGAAAGAGGTAAACCATAGGTAAATTTTTTGGGAGGGAGGCAAAGGCCCCCAGGTTAAAAAGGTTTAAAAGGTCCCCAATTTGGGTAAAGGGATTTTTAGTCCCCACATAGGTTTGGGTCTTTGGTAGGGGGCCCCCCCCCTTCCCAAAGTGATTTCCCCTTCACTTTTAAAAGAAAAAAATAAATAAATAAATAAATATGTAAATAAAACTCCCATTTCACAGCCTAAAGCAGTCTGCAACCTACAAGACTAATTGGTGGGCAGGAAATCGATTCCATCCTGAGGACGCGCAGTTAAAATTAAGCGCCAACCCAGAGATCCTCTGGATTCCTGGGACATAGCTCTGACTGCCTGGGGCCCACTATGCTTCTGGGGCCCCTGGGCAACTACCTAGTGTGTCCAATGGAAAAGACAGCCCTACCTGTGTGGCTGCACAAATTGCACTAATGGTATGCCCGGCCCTGTGTGTGTGTGTGTAAGTATGTGTATGTTGCAGTGTTTTCTTGAAACTGAAGCATTCTCAATTTAGATCAATTAAGACTTCATAAAACTTTCCCATATCCACACGACAGAGAAAAAATGCTAAAACCCCCAACTCTAGGCCTAACTTAGAGTTATGGTTAAGGTTAGGGTAAGTGATAGGGGCAGGTTTATGAATAGGGTTAGAAAATTTTTGATTCCGGAAACCCACATTTTTTCACAAGTTTGGTCAAACCAGTGCCAAACCTATTCGAGTATCACCACTCATGATGCTTTGTCTAGGTATCATATAGAGGTGACCAGATCACACAAATCAGCAGCTTTAGTTATATAGAGGAGGGTCACATTTGCAGTCTATGGCAAAGCACAGGAGATGCTGGAGGCTGAGCTCTTGGCAGCATGCATGTCACGAGCAGTACATAAAGTAGCAGTCACTGCAGAGAGGTGCAACCATTACTGATGAACAGTAGCCTTATATTACCTACCTTCTGGAGGAGATTCAATGACGACAGCAGAATACCCTGGGCTATAGAAATTTGCCCTTCTCACCAGCAATATTCTTGGATTGTTGCTACTCAATGGTCCAGTAACCTTCTATGTGACTTTATAAAGCAAAAACATACAAAAGGCCAGCAGTGACATCATATCTCAGGATCACAGGTAAGAATTCATATAGGAAACTGTTTTCACTGGAGTTTCCCTTTAAATAATGGTGACCAGTGCAATAGTTAAAAAAGTCCTGGATATAAACCGAAACCTCAGGCTTATAAACAAATACCCTTTTTGGGAAAAGTTTTATTTAAAAAATTATACTGGTTTCCCAAAAAAAGAAGACCATGTTCCTCAACTTTGAATTTTTTACACCTCCAGCCTGAGGTTGGGGTGGCGTTTCCGGGCAGAAAAAGCAATTTCCTAAAATTTTTCCCTTTGTACCAGCTAATATAAAATTTACATTTTTTTTTTTTTTATCCTACATTCTTTGGACATTTTTCATACTGATGTGGATATATTGATGTCCCCATTCACAGACCTTAACTTATCATCCTTATCAAGTCCTGCCTATAGATGTTTTTTTTACATTGTCATATCTGTTTTGGAACTTTTCTAAATTTCTCCTGATGCCCCTTACAGGCATATCTGCAGTGGGTTGTCTGGAGTAGTGGTCGAGGATGTGTGCTGTCACTCCATACAACCCTATAGGAGGCACAGAAGCCTTATTGTTGGTGTTTATGGCAGTTAGAAAATCCGTATGTGCTGCCTTCCTTCTTGCAAGAGCACTCTTATGATGGAAACTAATGATATCTGTTCCCAAACAATTTTTTGTCCGCTTCCAATACCTTTTCCTTTTCCTAATGCTCAACTGATAGAACAGATAACAATAGGCTGTAATTGTCTAAGGCATGGTTCCATCTTAAAACTGCCTTTTCTTTAATGGGAATGTATAATCAAAAATGAGTTATTGTTTAAGTCACGTTTTCATGTTAAACACTTTTTTTTTAAGAATTTTTTATTATTTTTTTTTTTCATTTTCCATATTACTTTCAATATTTTTTAATAATTCTTAATTCCTGCAGTTTTCATTTGGACTGCCAATAACATCTGACACTTCCCTTTTTGTAAAAAGATTCTATTGTCTGCTATTACACACAAAGAGGGTAAAACTGAAAGGAGCCCAGTGTGAATAGTAAAGGGATCTACCAACACAAGAGGAATGGTCACAGTTCACCCTTTCACCCCCCGCACAGTGACTTCTTCCCAATCACAAAGGCTGCTGCCCCCTCCTATAGAATTCAATGGGACGAGTCATTTAAGACCCCTACAGAAGCTACTGTAAAGCATCTTTGTGCTTTTAAAGCAGGCAAAAAAGGGCCAGTGCCAAATGAAAACTGCAGGATTTAAAAAGTTATTAAAATTTTGAAAGGATATGAAAAAAAACAAAAAAACCCCAAAAATTCCTAAAAAAATGTGTTTAACATAAAATTGGGACTTAAATAATTAGTCATTTTTTGATGACACATTCCCCTTAAGGCTTTAAGCCAATGCCAGGTATCCTTTAACGGAGAATTATTTTTGGACTTCCTATAGTTTCTGTCTTCCGCTATTTAGCTACCACATCTTGTCTACAGTAGCTCCATAGCACACCTTGACCTATCACCAGGCAAAATGTGAAAACTACATGCAATATGCATGTATATATACAGTAGGTATATAGTAGGTATCAGTAATTCATTAGGGTAGAGCTTCAATCCATTTAATGAACAGACAGCAATAAAAAAGGAAACTGGGACGGCCCATATATATCTGGTATAGCCCCTTTCAGGCTCAACATAGGGATTATCTGCATTAAAATGATTTTCACCATTTATAAAAGGTGACTTGTCATTAGGCTGGATTGAGACTGATGCACAGTGTTTCTGTGGCCACGTTGTCCTCGTATTTTTTTGGGCCCTGGTTTAAATCCCACCAAGTTCAACATCTGCAAGGAGTTTGTATGCTCTCCCTGTGGTTGCGTGGAACTCCTCCGGGTACTCTAGTTTCCCCCACAGTCAAAAAATATACTAAAAAAAAATAAAACGGAGTTTGGGTGTACCCCAAGGGGAAAAAAGGGCCCCAGGAGCATTGCTATCTCCAAAATACCCTTTGGCAAGGCCCCTCTGTGTTTTATTTTGTCAGTAGGGCGGGGCACACACTTTTATTTTTTAAATATAAAATTTAATAAAATCTTTTTCTTTCTTTATTTTCTTTTTCCCCGGGTCAATAGTATGGGTGCAATGAAAATAAAGAAAAAACTGATTTGATTTAATTTATTTTTTTTTTGTTCCCCCCCCTATTTCATTCGTTTTTCTTCCCCCATCGACAAATTCTGTGTGTTTAAAAATTTTATTTCGGCCATGTACAGTTTTATTTCAATTGCATTAGAAAACCCCAAAGGGGCGTCCCCCTGTCCCTTGGTCCAAATAACGGGGCCCTTTTAAATTAGCCAATCCGGCCGCTCGGAAATTTTTTTTTCCCCCCAGAACTCATGAAAAGTAGCTTTGCGCTTGATTGGTTAAAACTGGAACCCCCGCAAAATCACCCAATCAGTCGTTTTTTCCCTTTTACGTATTTTGAACTGTCCCGCCTTTGAATAATTGGTCAATTTTTCTCCATAGGTTATAAGGGTCCCCCGTCGCTCCAAATTTTGATTGGTCGATTCTCCTCCCTAGGAAAATGGCCACTGTCGCTCCCATTCTGATTTGGGTGGTTTTTTGCCGACCAAACAAAAAGGGTTTTAAAAAATTTGAATTACTGTATTTCCGGGGGTTCTCTCTATTGCAATTCCCTATGTAGCGCCGTCTCGGGGACAAAACGGTTGTTCGGGATTTAACTGATTTATTTTTAGAGAAGGTTTTTAGCCTTTATGTTATAATGTTTTTTCACTTAATAAAAAGATTTTTTTTTTTAAACTCTGCCGCACGGCGCTGAGCGCCGAGATTTCCGTGCGCCGATTTCCATAACACAATGGGAGAAGTAGCTGCGCTTGATTGGGTGGGTAGCCAAGCCACCCCCCACCAGCCCAGCTCTTTTTTTGTCTTTTTACTGTACTTTGAACGTCCCCCCCTTTTATTTTGTTTTGGGCTATATTTCTCCATAGGTTAAAAAATGGGACACTGTCGCTCCTATTCTGATCGGGCCAAAAAATTTTCCATAGGTTTTTTAAAGGGTCTTTGCGTCCTATTCTGTGGCTGGTTATGCCCATAATCAAAGAGCTTAAACAATTTTAAATTTCGTTTTCCCAATTCTCTCTATTACAATTCCCCATTATCCGGTCTCGGCGACAAACGCTTGTTTTGGGGGTTTTAACTGATTTATTTTTTTGAAGGGTTTGCCTTTATCTGGAATGTTTTACACTTAATAAAAATTATTTTTTTTTTTCATACCCATGCCGCCGGGGTGAGGCGGGGATTTCATTGCCCATCTCTCCAAGACTACAAAGGGGGAAGTATCGCGTCGTTTGGCCAGATAGCAAGCCCCCCTAGCTCGCCAATCAGCCCCTTTTTCTGTCTTTTTCTGTATTTTGAAATTTCCCCCCCTTTTATTTTTGATTGGGCCCAAAATTTCCATAGGATATAATGGGACTTTGTTTCTCCATTCTGATTGGGTTAATACCCCTTCATAGGGTTTTAATGGGGGCCCTGTCGCTCCATTTTTGATTTTTCCAAACTTTCCTGGTTTTAATGGGGCTTTGTCGCTCCTATTCTGATTGGGTGGCTTCTGCCCCAAAAGAAAAGCTTACACAAAATTTTAATTTGGCCCCCGTTCACAAAGGGTTATTTGTCCGCGGGGTTGGCCCGTAATCCGGCCCGATTGGTGCAGTACGGCCCAATCCGTGGGGTAATTACGGGAATCCACTGCTCTCATGAGAACAGGGATTCCTCGCTCCCCCCGCTCGGCGAATCCGCCGCGGGGGAGAAAGTGACATGCACATTTTTTAAAGGGGGCGTACGCGCCGAGTATGGGCAGTCTATGGGGCCGGGGAGCGGGGGCCCCCCCCGCGCTCCCCCCCCCCCCGTCCTGCCCTTTATTCAGCCGGTTTGCAAGCGCAATCCGCTCACAAAATCCCCGTGATAAGCCGTGTGAAAGGCCTTACTGTATTTCCCGGCAATTCTCTCTATTGCAATTCTTATTAAACCCCCGGCTCGGCGACAAATCGTTTTTTGGGATTTATTGATTTATGTTTTTAGAAGTTTCACTTTTTTCGGGGAATATTGTACAACAATAAAAAAAATTTTTTAAAATTTAAAATCCTGCCGCAACGGCGCGCCAGATTGCATTTCGCCCCCATTCTCCATAGACACAATGGGGGGAAGTACCGCGTTTTTGATTGGCCGGGGTAACCAAGCCCCCCTGTCACCCAAACACCTATTTTCTGCCCTTTTTATGTATTTTGAATGTCCCGCCTTTTTCTGTTTGGCAAATTTGTTCTCCATAGGATAATAAAGGGCTCGTCGCTCCTATTTTGATTGGCTGGGATAGCCAATCCCCCCCCTACTTAACCAATCAGCCTTTTCTGCATTTTTTCTTTTTTTTCAAATATCCCGCCTTGGTTTTGTTTGGGTTTAAACTTCTCCATAGGGTATAATGGGGTTTTTTTGTCGCTCCCATTTTGATTGGTGAGTAGCCAAGCCTCCGCTAGCTCAGCCCAAACACTCTTTTCGCATTTTACTGATTTTTTAACTGTCCCGCCTTTATTTCTGATTGGTCAATAGTTCTCCATAGGTTTTAATGGTTCACTGTCGCTCCTATTCTAATTGGCCGATTTCTGCCGACCAATGAGAATAGCTTTCAGAATTTGAATTACTGTATTTCCCGGCAATTTCCAATATCCTAATTCTTGAATTAGGATATTTGGAAAGTGATTTTGTTTTATGTATTTTTTATTTTTGAGGTTTCAGCTCTTTTCTGAGAATGTTGAATGCCTTCATAAAGGCGATTTTTGATTCATACTCCGCACCGACATGTGGAATGATTTCTTGCTGTTTTCCAGCCTGTCTCGCATCGGAACAGATTTTCGGCTGCGCCTAAGTCCCCGCACTGCACCCCACACACTGGCGAGGCGCGGCGGACTTTTCCCCGCATGTATGAGTGTGCTACCTCCGGCAGCGAATCTTTGGCGCAGCCCCGCACTGCGCCTCAGTCCCGGCACTGCGCCCCACACACTGGCGAGGCGCGGCAGACTTTTCCCCGCATGTATGAGTGCACTAGCTCGGGCGGCGAATCTCAGGTGCAGCGCCGCACTGCGCCAAAGTCCCGCACTGCGCCTAACACACTGGCGAGGCGCGGCGGACTTTACATAGTATTTATGAGCGCGCCCCGGCCCCCGACATAAATCAGGCGCATATTTCGCCGGAAAACTAGCGGAAAAACGCGCCCCGACCTGGCGAACTTCATACATGTCGCCCATAATTTTTTAAATCATTTTTCTGCAAGATACATTTCTCCGTGCCAGGCTAATGACAGCCTCATTTTCATTCGTCTTGCAGTTCCTAAACAACTATTCTGTTTTTAACACACCAAATCAGTGAAACAAAATGTTCATTGCCACAGGGAGAAGACAATGTTTTGGCAAAGCTCCAAACTTCAAATTAGCAGTTTAAACCAACGAAGCTCATTCCACTTAATTCCAAACCCTTCCCCCAAGCGTGACCCCCTGTCTGGCATTCAAAGATCCACAAACTGCCTGTTAATTAGGAGAGTTATGATTTGCAACCTGCCCTGAGATTGCCAGAAAAAAAAAAAAAAAAATCAGAGTCTTTCAAGTACTTTGCACGCTAAGTAGGTCCAATCACAACAGTGGCTTGTTTCAATTAATTTGGAGGTTTGTATATTAAAATGTTCACTAATAACACAACCGAATCAGGCATGGCGAGCTAACACATGAAAGAATTCATGGAGCCCCAGAGAAAAAAAACTCAAGGTCGTGTTCCTCATAGCCTCACACATAATATTATATCAGGTGAAGTCATTGACGAGTACCCAGTCTGTTTTTGATCAACCCGATTCATTGTTTCAGTCTTGTGTTGGAGTAGGAAGTTTTTATTATTTTAAGGTTTTCAATTATGCAGGCAGTCCCTGGGTTACAAACGTGATAGTTTGTTCTTAAAGGTGTTGTCTCATTACACGGATTGCTTTTTATGTTAAAGATCTTGCAAAAACAAGTCACTTTGCAAGATATGTCCATTAATAGTGTCCTACCTATTACTAGATATCCCCTCTTGTATGGGCTGCATTAGATCCTCAAGTTGCTATAGCTACAGACTTGTTCAATCTCTTATGATAGGCTGCCAGCACTGGTTGCTATAGCTACAGACCTGGCTTCTATTGCAGTCTAATAGAAGCCAGTAAACACGCCCCTGAATTCAAAGTGAAACCAAGAAAATAGGACTGAGGTAAGATGAATCAATGTAGTGAGACAACCTATTTAAGATGAATTTGTATGTAAGTCGGAACAGGTATATTTAATAACTGTAACTCCAGAACAAAAGTTTTTATTTTTTGTTTTGGATAGTGCAAGTAAGGGTTTTTATGTTTAGTTTTGCTGTCTGTGTCATCTCATTTTCACCTCATGTGCTGCTGTGGCATGCTGGAACTTGTCGTTCCACAACTACTTTCTGCTGTGGAACATGGAACTACAAGTGCCAGCACGGCCCACAAGTCTCCATTTGTAACTAGGGGACAGATGTAAGTCGGAACATTGTAAGTCAGGGTCTTTCTGTACATACACCTAGAACTATGTAAAGAGCTCAGCATTAGGGTATGTTCACATGGCGTTTTTTGTAGTGTAAATTGACGCTTCCAAATCAGATAAAAAAATGACATGCTTAGATGAATAAAGGCATATTTTGAAGCTTTTTTGAAGCGTGTTTTGAATAATCATAGCCCCGCGGTTTCTTATGGGGATTTTAAAAGCGAAAAATGCCTCAAGAATTGACGTCACTTATTTTTACAGCCATAATTGCATCCAAACAACGGCTTGCAATTTCGCTTGTTAAATACACTTCGTGTGAATGACAAGACACATTTTACATTATAGTCAATGAGGAATGATATGAAACTTGTCTTAGGCTGATTTTGGGCCATTTTCAGTTTGTAAAACTCACTAAAAAAGGCCAAAAAGACGCCATGTGAACATCCCAAACCCCTAACAATTTTGTGGGTTAGGAGTCAGAAATATAAAGCCAACGTCCGATGGATATAAATTGTAGGAATAGGGCATCGTAAACAGGGCTTACTTAAAAGGGGATTTCCCTCTGGATTTTCTCTTCGGGCCCCAGCTTGTGCTGGCTGTAGTGAAGAGCTGGCAATGTATGTGCTCTCTCCATTGATCTCTTTGGGAGTTCTGAGCACAGACAAACAAATGTTCCCTGCCGCTAGCAGGGACAAGAAGGCAAAAAGCCAGATGGGAAAACCCCTTTAAAGTTTCTGAGACCCCATGTAAAATTCGTACCAAGGACTCCCACGGAAAGACCTCATGAAAGCTACCGAGGCCCATGTAAAAGTTGTAATCTGCCCCCACCCAACTATCTTTGGGCGGTAATTGTTGAGCTTTGCTTTTTCCACGACATCGGTCGATGGGTGAAGGACCCCTCGACAAGTAGTCGATAGTGAGCAGTCATTATGAGCGATGACCCCTTAAAGTTTGGGAGAGCAAAACACCCTTTTTTTTTACCCCAAACGGGCTGGGAAATGGGAATTAACATCCAAAAAATCAAATGGATACGTGTACATCTTAGGCAACACACTTAGGTTATAAAAAACCACAGAAAAAAAAAACCCCAAAATTCATATCCCGTCTTGCACCACAGCAGACCCCTTTAAACCCGCATCACCCACAAAATTAAAAAAATGCCCGAAGGCAGTATGATTTGAACATCTGTTACCTTTAACTGGGAATTTAATACCCTGTCCTGGAACGCAGCATGGCCCCCCAAAACCCGATGACCCCCCGATTTAAAAAATCCGCAAAAAGGATTTTCAACCACCATTTTAGTTGAATGGGCATTGACATCTTCCTGGGCCACAGCATGAGCATCAAACCTGCTGACCCCCCGATTCAAAAGTGGGGGGAAAAGGAGTCTTCAACCACCATTTTAGTTTCACTGGCATTGCTAACCTGTCCTGGGGACAGCATGACCCCAAACCGCTGACCCCACATTTAAAAAGTGCCGGATAAGGAGTCTTTCAACCACATTTTAAGTTTCCACTGGACATTTGACTTTACATGTCCTGGGCCACAGCATGAGCCCAAACCTGCATGACCCCGATTCAAAGTGCCGAGAAAAAGGAGTCTTTAAACCACCATTTTAGTTTCTCGGGACATTGACCTATACCTGTCCTGGGTACAGCATGAGACCCCAACCTGCATGACCCCAGATTAAAAAGTGCGGAATAAGGAGTCTTTAAACACCATTTTGTTTCACCTGGACATTGACTATATCTGTCCTGGGCCACAGATGAGCCCAATCCTGCATGACCCCCAGATTAAAGGTGCGGAAAAAAGGAGTCTTTGAACCACAATTTTAGTTTCACTGGACATAGGACTTTCCCTGTCCGTGGCCACAGCAAGAGGCCCCAAACCTGCATGACACCACATTTAAAAAGGTGCCGGAAAAAGGAGTCTTTCAACCACCATTTTTAGATTGAACTGGACATTGACTCTATATGTTCCTGTACAGCAGAGATGACCATTTAACCTCATGACCACAGATTCAAAAGTGCCAGTGAAAAGGAGTCTTTTCAACACCATTTTAGTTTCACTGGGAACATTGACTATACCTTGTCCTTGGTCCTACAGCATGAGCACCAAACTGCATGAACCCCTGATTCAAATGTGCTGAAAAAAGGAGTCTTTCAACCACTATTTTAGTTTCACTGGACATATAATGTCCTTTCTGGGCCACAGCATGCAGCCGCCAAACCTGCATGACCCCAGCATTAAAAAGCTGCCGTAAAAAAGGAGTCTTTCACCCTCCATTTTAGTTTCAACTGGACATTGGACTAAACCTGTCCTGGGCTCACAGATGAGCCCCAACCTAGCATGACCTCCACATTTAAAAAGTGCCGGTAAAAAGGAGTCTTTCAACCACCATTTTAGTTTCACTCGGACTTATACTGTCCTTGTCCTGGGTAGCGCTTGCCCTCCGTATGAGGTGCGGGAAACATTGAGCTTCACTTGGAAATACTGGTGGTTAACGCTCTGTTACACCCAGGTGCCTTTTTCTTGCTATTCTTTTTCTTATTTTACTTAAACGTGCGGGAGAGAAAATTGTCCTATGTACTTTGTTCTCTGTCCGTGCTCATACTCAGTCCTCTGAATAACCTTAGCATTGGTCAAGATTTCCCTGTACCTACCTGTACAATTTAGTGGAATTTTTTTTTAACAGCTATTTTTGTACATCCAAGTTTTGTAGTACTTTAATTCTAGAAAACACATATTTTAAAAAATAGGATGGAATCCCACTTGTCTTTTTTCTCTTTTTTTAATTGTATTAATTGGGTTGTCTCAATAAAGGGGGATGATAGCTATTGTTAAAGATCTTGCAAAAACAAGACATTTTGCAATATGTGTCCGTATTTAACGTGTCCTACCTATTCCGTTTCTGACAGACACCATCACCCTTGAGCCAATCTTGCACTATTGTGAAGAAAACTAATGTCTGTTAGAAACAACATTTTTTTATAATAGGGACTGTAGTGTAGCTGCATTTCAAAGCAAAATTCCCCCAAAAATTCAAAGCGAAGCATGACCATGAGCCACTTTGGACAATTGTGAAGAAACAAATGTCTGTTAGAAACAACATTTTTTTATAATAGGACGTAGTATATGCTGCATTTCAAAGCAAAATCCCCCAAAAATTGAAAGCATGACCCATTGAGCCACTTTGGACAATTGTGAAGACACATAGTGTCTGTTAGAAAACAACATTTTTTTTTTATAATAGGACTTGTAGTATTGCTGCCATTTCAAAGGGGCAGGACCAAAAAATTATAAAAATGATTCTCAGCACTGTTAAAAATTGTGAGGAGGAATGCCACTTAGAAGCCACATTTCTGTTCCAAAGGACCATGATTATTGCTGTATCTCACAGCACATGATCCTCCAAAAAATTATAAATATGACTTCTCAGCCACTATTAAAATTGTGTTGTGAGGGAGAAATGCACACGCTTAAAAAAGCCACATTTCTGTTCCAAAGGTCCCATGATTATTGCTGTATCTCACAGCTACTCATGACCCCAAAAAATTATAAAATATGATTTAAGCCACTATTAAAAATTTGAGGGAGAAATGCACTTAAAGCCACATTTCTTGTTCAAAGGACCAGAATTATAGCTGTTTCTCACAGCAACATGACTCAAAACCATTGACAATGCAGGGAAAACTTCTAAAGATAAGTGAGTAAATGGATTACGGTGTGTCATGAAACCTTGCTGTCTTTTACAGTCTCCTCACAGCAAAACCAGCAAATGATCTGTGGGAAAAGAGATATAAAAATTGCAGATAAGAAATGATCATTTTTAAATAACATTTTATCTAAGAGGACCCATTTCTGTTTGAACGAGGAATGTGAAGTTAGACGGCAACTAATCGGTGGACCTCGGCTATTGGGGCAGGCACATCCTCATCAGAGATCCATCGCCTGATTCATCTGATGAAGACAACGATCCACATTATCCTGTGGAAAGCCGGGATGGTTTGTCTGTAATGACTCCTCCTCCTCAGCTGTGCTGACAAGGGCCCTCCGCTCAGATATTGACGCTGGCTGATGGGCAGGACAACACCTCTATGGCGTAGACGAGCAGCTCGGGCCATTCGTCCATTTTGGGATACCAGAACGTCTATTTTGGTCCAGAACACATACAATAAACATCGGTGTTGAGCCGCAGATTGGTCGTTTTCTTGTACAATGATCTCAAGCTTGGTCTCTGTGTGTTGGATGGTGTGCCCTTGCATTACATGCGAGGTGAGGTGGTAAACAAAGATTGCCACGAGGGTTCACCCATTAGGCTTCTGCACCTTGCCTGCCTGCTGCGCTACGACTACTTTGGCACTCTACTGCTGTCACGTCGCTCGTTGTTGTTCCACCGTCGACATTTGGGGAAGTGAAGCAGACCAACATGATGTCTCCAGTTGATCAATCAGCATAGGTTCCTTTTCCTGCTTTTACTCTCTATTTGGTGGTGGAAGGAAAGTGCTGAGTTTCTGCTTTTTGTACCGGGGATCCAGGGAGGGTGGCCTCCAGTAACTGTTGTTCCATTTTGATTGGCCTTAATGCAGCAGGATCACATGTTGGAGGAAATAGGAGCCATCCACGCCACTCATGTGAGAGATGGAGCCTTGATTTCCCAGCCTCTGGGGTCAAAGGAGGCCACTAGCAAACATGATCTCTCCTAAATCTTCTCCTCGACCTTAAATTTAGCTTGCAAACCTCTTTCAAGGCTCAGGGACGTCAGGTAACATCGGTTGTCTAGGAATACCTTCCTCACTCCCGTCCTCTCTATCTGCTGCCTCCGAGGCACAGACTTCATACACAGACCTGACTTGCTGAGATGTATGCACCCTGAGAGCTTGATGCGCACCCTTGCACTATGCATCGTGGATCCCGACCACAGCCTAATGAAGTACCGAATGAAATTGCTGAAAACATGTCGGGGCACTGTGAATTTGACGGAGGAGAAAGGCTCCCGTGTCCGCATCATTGTCCGTCTCCTCCTACGTCGCTGGCGGGACCTGTTGTTTCAGAAGTGTCAATGATAGTTCAGAACTAAGATCACCACCATGCTATGCTGACTAGGGCATTGTCGCACTGATCCATTTTGGTGGCTTCTTCAAAACTGGCAAGGATGGTGCTCAGAGCTCTTTCACCTGCTCCACTCTCCGTGGGCTCATCACCCCGAGGGCCGAACCGCTGTTCTTGTCAGGCCATGTGTCACTTTCATTATTCGTAAATGGCATTGCGCTGCTGCCACAATCGATTGAGCATGTGGAGGGTGAAATTCCAGGTGTTGCCACATCAACAATGGCGGTTGACCGGGGAGGCCGAGCATGACAGCTGCAAACGCAGCCAGGCGGGACGAAGCAGGGTGGGGTGCGAACGGTGGAAGTGCGAACTTAGACTTCGGAGCCTTCCTCAGCAGGAGTCCAGACCCGGGTAACTCTTGTAGAAATTCTGGACACAAGGTTCATGACATGTGCCAGGCAGGGGATGCTGCTCCTGGCCTACGATCTTAAGTGCGGGCCAGCAGATTTCGCCCGTTATCGCACGCCACCTTGCCTGGCCACAAGGTTCTTGGCACCCAAGCCATGCGCTCGGTCTCGTTGCGGAGAGCCGTCCACAGCTCCTGTACCTGTGTAGCGGAATGGTCTCCAAGACAGATTAATTTCAACACGGCCCTGGTGTCTCTATGGGCACGTGATTGCCACCTGTGGACCTTGGGGGAAAGAACCCTGCACAATCCCTTCGGTTTTGAAGAGCATGTGCGCCGAAGGCCTGAGAGCCCACCGTCACCCACGAGACATCCACCCAGCTCACCCACGTGAGCTCGTCACGAGATTATAGCGGCCTTGCCGCTGCTTACTAGTCCATGTTGTCGGTTGGTCAGATTAGACTTTTCCGGGCACAGATTAGACAACGCGCTTGAAATTTTAGATGACACGTGGATGGCCAGGGCAGGGGACGGCTTTACTGGCAAAGAAATGCCTGCTTGGCATCTGGTGTTGGGGGGCAGGAACAAGGGCCATACCGTGGCGGAAACCCATCTGTGTCCACAGACGGAAAGGCAACTTTTCCAAGGCCAAAAAGCTGGCATGCCGACATTCAGGCTTTTGGCTTTGGGATGGTTTGGGTTTTAAAGTGTTTCTTATGCCTCCCAACCTGGAAGACAGAAGGCTGGATCTAGACTCGGCCGTCTGCATAACGGCGTGCAGGTCGTCAAACTGGTGGAAGGTGAAGGGGTAGGTGGGTCTCTGGGTGGCGCTGGTGGTCTCTGGCGACGTGGGGCTGAGCGGAGGCTGATCCCTGATCATGACGCTGAGAGACATGGCAGTGAGGAACGCTTGGTGGTGGCAGGAGGAGGAGGATGGCGGTGACAGAGGGCTGCTGTGACCAGAGGGTTGGAGGCGGCGTCGGTCTGGCTCCTTTTTTTTTGGCCAAGTGTTGCCTCCATTTCAACTCATGCATTTCGACTGCATGTGACCAGACATGTTGACGTGGTGGTTAATCCACCCTAAGGTTCTGCCTCACTAGACTATGACATTTATACAGCACTAGGCGGCATTGACATCGCTGTGTGAATCAGAGCTTGGTCAAAGGGAGTCCTGGCTTGGGAGGTCCTGGACCTTTTTGAGGCGATAGCGAGCGAGCGGGGTTTAGCGCTGACCGTGGCTGGCGGAATCATATCAGCGGACTTGCTGACGCCTCTACCCTTTTTGAGGCGGAACACTGTACTGACACCTTACCCCTGTCTTCCTCCTCGTCCATTGATGAAGTGCTCGCAAGCAAATTTCATGCTATGAAAAGATTCACGTTGGTTCCGCAATGGTCGTCATCATCATCATCAACACAGGTGACTTCGTAGTCCTAACATTCTGCATCCAGGAGCTGCGGGATACAAGCAAGAGGGACTGCAAGGCGTTGCCCACCGCCCGGGATTTTTGCCGAGCAGAAAAAATTATCCTCTTTGGCCTCTTGATCTTTTAACATGCCTTCTGACCCCAGCCGCATTTTGTCATCAAAGAGGTCTTCAGAAAATGGATTATCCACAGTGGTGGGTACACGAGTTGACATTTGGGCTGCTTCATGTTGGACGGATGCTGGTGATGCTGATGACGACATTTGTGGCCGTGACTGGGAGGACGAGTAGGTAAGACTGCTGGATGCAGGTTGCATTAACCACTGAAGGACAGATTGGCGACGCTGTTCGTTACTGAGATTCACAGGGCCCTGACCCAGCGATGACAGGCCTGACGGTCCTGCAACTGACGATCCGCTGGCATGCGTGTTGTCGCCAGCACTGGAAGGAGCACCTTCTCTCGTACCTCTACCTCATGTCCTACCCCCCTATTTGCTCGCTTACCACCTGAATTTCGCTCCATGTTCAGAAATATAAAAATTTGAGAAGGTATGGAAGAGTTTTGGAAAGTCTCTTATTACATGACGGCAAATCACAGCTTTTCTCAAATCCCTCAAATCAAAACAAAATTGCTGGATTCAAATATAACTGCAAAGTAGATCTATCAACAAAGCTGGCCTGCGCCAAAGTGAAAAAACACGTATCTGAAATGTATTCGGATAATACAAGGTATTTTGGCACCTGTCAATTCACCTGTGGTGACTCCAAAATTGCTGGATTCAAATTTAACTGCAAAGTAGATCTATCAACAAAGCTGGCCAGCCCCAAAGTCAAAAAACACGTATCTGAAATGTATTCGGATAATACAAAGTATTTTTGGCACCTATCAATTCACCTGTGGTGACTATCAAATTGCTGTATTCAAATTTAACTGCAAAGGAGATCTATCAACAAAGCTGGCCTGCGCCAAAGTGAAAAAAAACAGGGTATCTGAAATGTATTCGGTTTAATAAAAGGTATTTTTGGCACCTATCAATTCACCTGTGGTGACTACAAAATTGCTGGATTCAAATTTAACTGCAAAGTAGATCTATCAACAAAGCTGGCCTGCGCCAAAGTCAAAAAACACGTATCTGTTATGTATTCGTATAATACAAGATATTTTTGGCACCTTTCAATTCACCTGTGGTGACTATAAAATTGCTGGATTCAAATTTAAGTGCAAGGTGGATATATCAACAAAGGTGGAATGGGCAAAATTGAAAATGAACACCTATCTGAAATGTATACTGATAAAAAAAAGTGGAGTTTTGTACCTAACAAAGAGACCGGGCAGTTATTAGAAAAGATGTGTATCCTATAAGTTCAGGCTGCCCAATATCCAGGAAATATTTCGCCCGCGGGGGCCCCCCCTCCGCGCTCCCCCGTTACTTTACAGTGGATGATGATCCTTTAAAATTCTCTACCTAACTATATAAAATCTTCCAATCTTAATCTAACTAAATTGTAAGGATCACAGTAATAGTAGAGGTTTCCTGTGAAGAAATATAATAATTTCGCTGAGCTGTTTGGACACAAGCAGAGCGCACGTCCTTCTGCTCTGAGACGTAGAGACACTGAGGCTGAACAGGAAACACTGTTCTATGTAAAACGAGGTCATGTGATTTTTCCAGCCAATCGCAACCATACACATCCCAGTCATGACGTCGCACACACATCTCACCCTGCTCTATTCTGTAAGCTGATTTGCTGGCCTCCAAAATGACAGGAAAAGCGCCGAAAATGGGTGAATTAATAGATGATCACAGATTTTAACCTAAATTATCGCATGATCTAAAAAATCCGATTACCATAAAAACTGTGCTGATTTCAACTTTGTCAATAATAATCGCTCAACACTAGTATTTAATAATATTGACTTTCTCACATGGAGCAGAGAGACCTCTGAGCCCACCATAGTCTGCAGCAACTGTCTAAAAGCTTACGACTAAAGCAGCAGATATAAAGCAGCAGCTATAGTGATGAGGACAGGTGTAGCATGCTGGATACTACAACAGGGCATAGAGACTTGCATATTTTTTTATCTAATAAAAAATAGTTTCATACATTGTTGCAGCAAATAAAGCAGCATACTGTTGTTTTTAGGTTCATTGGGGGGAGGCATTCAATTATAAACTGAAATTTTCATGCCTTGTGTGCAAGTTAGATATGACTTATTGTAAAAACACATTGTTACGGATGCTCCCGTGACTCACATGTTGGGTCATGGGCACACTCATAGCCCAGGTCCTGAAGCTACTCACCACTTCTTACTCCCTGCACTGTCTTTGCTGGCCGGCGTATGTCCTCGCTCCCTATGGCACTTGCACAATGGCTCTGCGTAATTTAATGGGTCAGAGCGACAGTAATTGGATAATTGCTGGGCACTGGTCCTATATTTCTCAGCCTTCTCCTACCTCCCTGATGGATCCATAGCACCCTTAGCCTATGTTTAAAAGCGTTTTTCTCAGTCCTTACCGTGAACTAGTCCTCTTCTGCCTATGTCCTTCGACCATGAACCTTGCCGCCTGTCCCTTACCAAGAGCCTTCCTAGCGAATTTGTACCATGCACACCTCGGCTGCCACCACAGGCAAGTCACACTAGGGATAGTGCGGCTCATACCATCTCAAGTGGTGGGCCCAGTGGACCCACTACCTCCGGTCGTGAAAAACATGCATGTATGAGCTTAGTTAGTAGTGGTAGCTACTTTTTTTCCTCCTTCTGCTAGCTATAATCAACATGTGGGAGCAGGGCGCAGCAAATTATTATTAAATATTTGACAAAGTAAGGTTTAATTCCATGTCAGATTTATTCAAGACTTAAAAATCAGTTTTAAGAAAAGTGTCGCTCGCAGTCTAGAGTGTATGATTGCTGCAATTCATTCAGTGAGGATTCGGAAAGAGTTGAAAATGAGCTTTATATTCATTAGCTAATAACCTCAACCAATAAAGACAATGCTCGCCCTCCCACTGCCACTTGGACACTGAAAATATTCAAATCCCTGGAAAGTTCTACCTATCCCCAAAAAGCCCAACTTTTGTCCTCGACTATAACTTTCCCTCCATAAAAGGGGGGTTCCCACAAAGGGTTTTCAGGGGGCTTAGTTAGTAGGAGTCGTCTGTGTTACAGAATGAGGAAGGCAGCGTTTTCCCTTCATCTTCATTTCTATGAGAGTTTCAAATATAGCCAGCACCTTCTTATTCATTTATAATCCCAAAAAATTTAATGGGGAGGACGGAAGCAGGAACCACGTTTCCTCATTCTGAAACACAGTCGGCTCATACCTAGCTGTAAGTCAACCTATAATGCCAAAATTCCTTTGTGGGAAAACTCCTTTAAGGAATTTTTACGAGGGAAGAAATTGAGTTCAAGTGAGGAGGTTATTGACCTTGTAGAAGAATGGGTCAACATACAGTTAAAAGACTTCAACTTACATACTTACGTAGTTTGTAAGGTCTAAAAGAAGTCAGATGTCCATCCAGTTCAGCCTATTGGGCTATAGTTTTGATCCAGAGGAAGGCAAAAACCCCCATGAGGTACAAATCAGTTGTCCTCATTTTAGGGGAAAAAATTATTCCCGACTTTAATCTGGCAATCAGAAAAAATCTGTGGATCAAGAACCCTTCTCCAGAATCCTGGTCACTATAACTTGATTTCTTGACTTCAACTCGTTTGGGATGGAAAGGCTTTCTCAACACTGGAACAAGTGTATTGCAAAAGCAGGAGACTGGATAAAAATGGAATAACCATTTTATTATATTCAATAAATAAAGTGTAGCTCATAAATCCCTGTTTCGATTTAAATGTCCCTCATATAAAGATGATTTTCAATGGATGTGATACAAATATGACAAAATTAACTTTTTGCAGTTCCTATCACAATAACTGAGATCTATCAATGATCTACTTCTTGAAGGAAGAATTTTCCCTGTGCATAATCCTTTTTCGTTAGAAGGTTATGCCTAAAAACAATTCTGCAGACAATTATGTGATCAGCTGTGATCAATAAGGAACGCAGCAGAAAGTGTTCAGTTTTAATGCAGCTCCCCCACAGGAGAAAAGAGGAATTACACAGTTTCCAGTGAAATCAATAGGAAGTCAGTATAATGCAAAGACTTTCTGGGTTCTACACATTAAGAGGGACATTTTGTATCTACTCTCAACTCTGAAGAGTACATGAGGTCTCTGGATTATGATTTTCTAACAAGTCATTTGTAAATGGGTTTTATGAAAACCCATTCAATGTTAAAAACATAAAGGGCAATGGTGTGGTGTGGAAGAGCCTTTTCCATGTCATCTAGGATGCGTCAAGAACATATTCAAGTTGCTCTAGTGATTTTCTACCACCCAAAATTACACACTGAGTGTCAATAGTCATTAAAGACATACATTTCTATGGATCTATCTAGAAAATTGGAGCAATTTTCTTCCCATTCCTCTAAAATATTTCCTAAGTGAAATAATTGTGCTGTATTGCACCCTCTTCTCAGCTGTATCAAGCACTAACAACGCACGCACCAGTTCTATGTCATTTTTACAGATCAATGTTCATAATGTTCAATAAAAGGAGACGTTCGTGATGATCAAAACTCCATGAAGATAAAACAGACTTAGTGTAAAATTTCCATTTCTATGAAGTGCAATATTCAGCAGGTTGTTTACATGACAAGCTGCAATCTAGATAAAAACGTACAAATAACCAGATTCAAGACGACGAAAAAATCACTAGCGCATTGTATGTGCACCTTCTGCCGTGGAGGATGAGGAATGTTACTGAATCTATTTTATCTTAAGTTTTATTATTAATAAATAATACCCTTTACTGTACTTTATGGCTCATGTTTCTCTTTCTAATTTACAGAATAATACCTACAAAGATTTCACATCCATTCAACATTTCCCTTCATCTTAAATTGTTTTCATGTTTTAACTTAAGCTTTAAAAAAAAAAAAAAAAAAAAAAAACTCTAGGTAGTGGAACATTGGCATTAGAAAGATGGTGCAGGCTTTAAGGGACAATATAGTACACCAGGGCATATGGACATCATAGAATTCCACAATTCTCAGACCCTCTATCATTCTTTTGGCTAAACCCATTACAAAGGTTAACTCCTAACAGGCTTGGACTGGCCCATGGGAGAGCAGAGGAAATCCCCAGTGGGCCCTTGTGCATGGTTGGTCCCTGGGCACAGCAAGCCAAAGGGTACTTTTCAGGGAGAAAGGCAGAAAAAATGAGGCAGAAAGCCGTGTGTAGTACGTGTAGGGTGGGTCCCAGGAATCAACTCCACTGTTGGGCCATCGAAATTAACTGCACTGATGGGTCACAAGAGACACTGGTGGGCCCCAATAACGCCAGTACAACACTGGCTCCTAATCTGGAGAATTGAATACGAACTTCTATAGCATGGTTGCACAAAAATGTTAACATATGACAGTGCCTAATAAAACCATCATGGGATTATTTGACTGATGGGTTGTCCTAAGTATTAGTGCACATAATGGGATTTTCCACTTTGAACAATGAGTTCTGTAAGTGCCCACTAATTGCCTTGTCTGCAAAGACATTACATGACACCAAGTTTCTTGTCACACTAGGGGCAACATGTATAAAGATCGACGCGTCGGAGCGCCCGTGTTCACGCGATTTTTAGTGAAAGCTGCGCCTCATTTATGCCGGCGCCCAAAGTGCGCTCATACATGCGGTGTAAAGTTCCCTGCACCTCGCCAGTGTTTGAGGCGCATTGTGGAACTTAGGCGCAGAAGGAATGTGCATAACATGTCTTACGAATCGAGACAGGCTGGAAATCAACGAAAAAGCATTAAACGTGTTAGTGAATAGCAAAAAGAATTGTCTTTCAAATGAATAAATGAATGAATGAATAAAGTGAAAAATCTAAGTTGTATAAAATCTTTTCAATGTATAGAAAAAGTTGATCATTTAAAATGAAAGCAAATACATCTAAGATCTCAAAAGAAAGAAATATCAGCTAGAAAAGGTCTTAAAAAGGGAGAGAAGTCCACTAATTTTATATTAAATAAGCCAATGCTGATGTTGTACAGATGTTAATTGTGGTCCTTTTTTAATAAAAAATGAAGATGTATTTGTTCTTCTTTCACCTTTTATTCTATTTTGTATGTACAGCAAGAGCCAGCACAGCACAGGTCTGGCTGGGACTTGTGGTTCTCCAAGCAGGATTTCTATGTTCCCAGGGCTTAGTTCTGGACGTATTTTCGGACATATTTACGTCTGTAAATACATCACCAACTCAGCCTAAAATAAGGAAACAAGCAGCTTAGAATGGCTACCAATGGGAAATCTGGACGTATTTACGGACGTTCGTAAATACGTCCGGATTTCCCATTGGAAGACATTCTAAGCTACTTGTTCCTTATTTTAGGCTGAGTTGATGATGTATTTACGGACATAAATACGTTGGAAAATACGTCCAGAACTAAGCCCTGGGAACATAGAAATCGTGCTTGGCGGACCACAGGTCCCAGCAAGACCTGTGCTGCCTCTTATTGTATATACTGAATTGCATTAAAGTTGAAAGCAGCCCAAATACATCTTAAATTGTTGGTATGAAGAATGTTGAAGAAAACATCTGGACAACATCATCAGTGGCTTATTTGATGTTAAATTAGTGCAATATTCATGGACTTTGGAATACATTTTGTAGTGGAGAATTTTTTCATAGGAGATAATATATATCTTGGCACTAATGTTATTGGATACAATTTACAAATACATTGATTTAATTGTTAGAGCACTTGGATATGTCTGTTAATTAAGTACTTCATTTAAATGACACATTCATTTTAATCTTCTTACTATGGGGAATGTATTTCCGAGGCGAAATCGGTCCTGAAATATATTGCAAATACGTGTCACAAAGTGTGACACGTATTTCGCGTCGGAAATGCATTCCCCATAGTAAAGAACTCTGCCAACCTGGTAGACTGCCACCAGTATCTCATTAGTTATAAGTAGAGATGGGCGAATTTCTCAAAAATTCGATTCGGTCACTTCGACGAATTTTCCGACAAAATTGTTTCGTTCCGAATTACTTCGGCACGAATCGCGTTAAAAAGCACTATTCCCAGGCTGCACAGAGCCTGCAGGTGCTTTAGAAAAGTTGTGTCATGCTTAAATAAAGCAGAGGGAGCTTGTTTGGTCTTCATACAATGTTGTGTTTTAGTATGACACGCAGATGACTGCCGCCGCTCTTAGAATCGCTTCACTATAAAATTCCCTGGGCACTTAAGAGGGCAAAACTGACCAAAAAAACTCAAACGGGAATGTAGCCTGATAAAGTCATGCCAGCGAAAGCTGGAAAAAAACAAGCTGAGAGCTCAGGTGGCAACATTAGTGACAGAGTGTGGAGGTGAGGGCGGCACCCACAGCAGCATGAGGTCAGGCAGTGGAAACAATGACTTTCCCTGGGGGGGGGGAAAAACAGGGAAAAACCACAGAGGGGCACAATGACTGAGAGCGGGGTTTCAGGGCGGGCAGCAGAATGAATTTCAGGCAGTACAAAAGGGACATTCTGGGGTGGCAAAACAGGGGGAAACCCACAAAAAGGGCCCAAAAACCCACATTTGTGGTGGTAAAGACAGCACCCAGCATGAGTCGGGCAGTGGCACAATGGACATTCAGGAGGGGGAAAAAAACAGTATTAGGCCAAAGAGTGGCACAATGATACTTGGGGAGGTCACAAAGCAGGCAAAAAAATTTGGGGCATTGGCACAATACTTTCTGGAGGGGGCAAAACAGTTTTGGGCCACAAAAGTGCACAATGTTTACAGTGGGAGGTCACGACAGCACAGAAAGAATCGGGCAGGGGCACAATGACATTCTGGAGGCGGCAAAAAAAAAAGTATCAGGCCACAGGGGTGGCAAAATTCACCCCGGGGTTGGAGGTCAGGGCGGAAAGAAAGTATGGATCGGGCAGGGGCCCCAATGACATTCGGGGGCGGATAAAACAGTATTGGGCCCACAGAGTGGCAAAATTTGAACAGGGGTGGAGGTCACGAAAAGCGAAACTTAAGTTTCAGGCAGGGGCCACAAACATTCTGGAGGCGGCAAAAAAAAAAAGGGAAAGGAAACCCACAAAAGTGGCACAATAAACTGAGGCGGGGGTTTCAGGGCGGCGCACATGAGGTCGGGCCAGTGGCACAATGCACAGTGTGGGGGAAAATTTGGCAGCACCCCAAGCAGCGGGAGGGAGGTAAGACAGGGGCAAATGACACAGTTTTGGATGTCACGGCAACAGCAACAGCGGGCAGCAGCATGAGGTCAAAGGTGGCAAAAAGACAGAGTTTGAGGTGGGTGGCAATACCAGTCCCTGGAAAAGGGATGGTGGTAGGCAGATGGAAAAACGTCAGCAGTGTGTGGCAAGGGGGGTTTTGGGCGGCATCAAAAATAGTGGCTAGGCGGTAGTTTAAAACCCCGGGACTGACCCCAAAGGAAAGGGTGGGGAATCCTGGCCGTTTAAACCCCGATTCTTCTTGAAAAAAGGGTCAGTCCGTTCCACATTTCCCGGGGGACAAGCGGGTTCCCCCTTTTGGGAAAACAAATGGCCCCCCCGCATTTGAACCCCGCTCTGATCCCACATACCCCCCGGGCAGGAAAAGCTTCCCACTGCAAACTCCAAGTTGCGGCCACCACCATTTTGGTTGCCCTAGCCCAGGGGAAATCTTCTAACTGAGGTGGCAGAGTGTGCCCAAAAGTAGGCCAAAACCTGTTGGTTCGGGGATTTGCTCCAGGCCCCTGTCCCTGCTGCTGCTGGGGGCAGCTCTCCCCCACTAGGTGGGTGAAGGAAGCTGCTAAACATGACTCCAAAATTAGGTTATTTAACTGATGGAGCTGGTACTGCTTCTACCCCCCCACCTTCCCCCAGCACCCGGGGCAGTAGTACTTGAGGCTGGGGAAACCCCCCGGTAAAGGCCCCTTGTCAAAAGGGGGACGATGCCGCACAAAAAGCACACCAACTGAAAAACGGGGATTTCCCTTTAGTTTTTTGAGTTTGTTTTCCCCTCTCAATAGCGGGGGAAAAAGGGCCCCCCTTTTTGGCCCGGGGTAGCGGGGGCCCCCAAATTTAGGGGGGGAAAGGGGCCAAAAAGCCCACCCCTTTTGGGCCGGATGTTTGACTATTGGCGTCACTGGGCCGGGCAAATAAGCTGTTTGCGGGCCTTCTGCAAAAGTGACCCCGGGGGCCCCCTGCCCCCAAAATTTCCACTGTATCCTGCCACGGTGTTTGGGGGGAAATCTGCCCGCTTCCCATCTCCCCACCTCCTCCAGCTCTCCGTACTCCTCTCTTGTCACCCGGGGTAGAAAACCCAAATTCTTTTTTCACCGGGGAAAATGCTTCTGCCCCAAAAGTCCTCCCCCTCCATTTTCAGTCCCCCACCGGACTAATGGGCCACGGATGTAGTCGCCACGCCTCCACCCCCTGCCCAGACAGTTTTTTCAGCATCTTTTCCCGGGACATAACCCAGGGGAAATGTGTTTATTCTTTCCCGTAGCCCTGGGGGACGACAAATAACGTCACCCCCTCGAAGGGCCAAACAAAACGGCGGGTGTCATGTTTAGCTGCCACTGGGGGACATCAAAGAAAACATAGGGGAGTATTCGTCTGCCGGGTCTTTCAAAAAAATCGAAAAGGGCCTTTCTCTGTTCATACCGTGGGTCCAACTTGTGCCGGCGTGATTTCCAGGGGGTGGAAACATCGATTATCAGTGTGTGTTGGGGGGGGGGCCTTTCGGGCCGTTTCAACGGGAGGAGGGGGGTTTCCTGGTTTTTGTACAATGGAAAAAAAGTGAAAGCATTTTTTCCCTTTGGCCATTTTCAGAATGTTTGAAGTTGGGTTGGAAAGATTTTTCGGGAAACCCTTTTTTCAAAAACCCAATTGAACACGTGCCCCCATGCAGGGCGCTTTTTGGCCATCCCCCCTTTGGGGTGCAGCGGGGGAAAACCATTTTTTCCTCCCATTGTCCGCACCAATTTTTCCCGATTTGCAGTTCCCCGGGGAGAAAAGCCACACATCGATTTCTTGCTGCATGACGCGGAGCATTTTCCTCCCCTGTTGACTTGGGTTCGCCGAGGCAACCGGGGTAGAACTGCGTGACCCCGCGGGCCCTACAAAAAGTGGTATGAGGAGCAGTACTTGTGGGGGCGGATGTGGGGGTTTGGGTGGAGGAGGGGGGAGGGGACATTGGCGCAGGTGCAGCAGTTTGACAACTTTGGAGGAGAAAGCGGGGGGGTCTCCTGCCCAAAGTTTTTTGGTGGCCTGGGGGGAAGCACATTCACCCAGTGGGCCGAAAAGGGACTTGTACTGGCCCTACCGTAGTTTTACAGCCCCCAGACACCCGTGCTGCCATGCACCTTGGAAAAAACCAAAAACTCAAGGATGCCCACCTTTTTTCACATATTTTTTAAGTTTTGGGTACTCCCTTTTTTGGGAAAAAAAAATTGGGGGGGGGGGGTTTTGGGAACTCTCCATCTCGGCTCGGCAAAAAGCCATTATTTCCCTCTAAGGGTTTGGCAGAGTCCCCCCTTTGGAAAGGGGGGGAAAACCAAAACCCCTTTAAATTTTAAAATTTTTGGGGACAGGAGCACGGTCAGCTGCTGCCCCTTAGGAGGGTTTTGGACCATACTGTTGCCCTTTTTCAATCGCCTCGCTGAAGGGATGCGGGCGCCATAAAGTAGCGAGGGCAGGAGCATCTGGCCCGGGAGATGAGTCAAAAAAGAAACAGCTCTCTTTGCAGGGTGGGGGAAAACCCTTGACAGGCTCCCAATGGCATGCTTTGCCCAGGCGCTGTGTGTTTGAAGTGCGGCGGCAGGATGGACCCCCACATCGGGAGCCTTTTTTCCCCCCGGGCCAAAGGGATGGTGACGCTGCATGTGTTGACGCGGGGGCCGGGTCCCAAAACTTTTAGCCCCCGGGGCCACGCTTCACTTTCTGCCCACGGGATTTACATATCCCATATTCGGCTCCTCCGGTGTTTAGAAAAAGAACTGCCAAAAACCCCCGGAAATTGGGGATTTTTCCGTAAAACCCCTCCGCACTGAGTGATACTGCCCCCGGGCTGCCTCGCGGGACCCCTTTTGCGTTTACTTTCTTGGACCTGCGAACGGGTTTTTTCCCCCCGTGGCCGCTTGGTTTCCCGGGACCTCACACTGCTGCTATCCCCCTGACTCACGGCCACACGACCATTGGGGGGGGCTGCCTTTTTCCCTTTACGCGCAAGTGGCCCCCCTTCTCCTGAGGATGATGAAACCCTTTTCCCCACCCGGCTCCCAAAATGGGGGTCGGCTACCCTCCCTCATCTATTTTTGTTTCATCGTCACTGGGTGGGCCCCCCCCCCCCCGGTTTTGTATGCACAGGCCCGGGGCCCTCACAAAATGACCTCCCATGCCACTCCCCACAACTATACTTTTCCGCCCAATGCAAGAAGCAGGCGATATTGGCCCCCTTTTTCGCTGCCCAAATAGCTGCTGAATTTCCCCCCTCAAATTGTTCATCCTCGCTTTTTTAGTGGGGGTGAGCCCCGCCACATAGTAGATCTCTGGCGAGGGAACCGGATGGGGCAGGGGGGCGGGGTGGGGGACAGGGGGAGGGCCGCTGACCCGCTCCCGGGGCCCTGCCAACTAATGGTTGTGTCCTTGGGGGTTCCCCCCGACTCTTGGCTGGGGTTGTTAGATTTTAACTGGGAGGGGAAAGGGGACCCAGTTAAAAACCCAAACAAGAACCCTTTGGGGTTTCTGAACAACAAAACGGGGCCCCTAGATGACAGGGGGGGGCAGTTGTGGGGGTTACCGGTGGCCCCTGCTGCGAAGTCCCCTTTGCGGGTCGAATTTGGGGCCCGTTCCAAAAAAAATGTTTGGCCACCTTTCCCCCCTGGGGAAAGGGGGCCCGGGCTTGGGGCCCTTTGTCTGGGCCCAATTTTTTTTGTTCTAAAAAAGTAAAGACATGTTTGATGTGAAATTTTTTTGGGTAGATAAAAAACACACCCTTTTTTAAATTTTACTCCAAATTAACCCCGTAACAAGCTTGGGAACCCCTTGGGTTTTAAATTGCGCTCCACAAATGGCCCAAAGGGAAAAAATTTTCTGGGATTGTCGTTTTTAAAAAAAAGGTGTTTTTTTCTAAAAAGTAAAAGCACCCAAAAAGGGTTAATTAACCTTTTGGACATGAATCACTAAAAGGAAAAATGTTTATATTTTGGCGTTTTAAAATGACGGTTTTTTATTTTAGCACACCAAAAACAATGCTTTAAAATTTAAACCCCCGGATTTTAAAAATTCGCCCCCCGAATTGGCCCACAAGCTATACCTTTTTTTAGCGTGTTTTCAATTTTTTTGTTTTTACGCCACACAACAAGGATAAGGGTTTTAATTAACCTTTGCTTGGGGAAATTTGGCCTTTCAAGGGAAAATTTATTTTAAATTTTTGGGTTTAAAAAGACGGTTTTTTTTTGTCAGCCCCACCACCCAAAAAAACGCTTTAAATTTAAACCCCGGATGTTTAAAAAAGCGCCAAAAATTTACCGTAAACTAGTAGTTTGAGCTTGGGTTTCAATTGCGTGTTTTCTACGCCACACAACAAGAGATTTCATGTAATTAACCTTTTTTCTTGTGAATCAGGTACATGAAAAATTTAAAATATTTTTGGGGTTGAAAAAAAAAGGTTTTTTTTTTGTTGCACCCAGCAAAAACAAGTTAATTAACCCCCTGGATGTAAAATTGGGCCAAAGAATTGAGGCCCCCAAACTAGTACTTTTTAGCGTGTTAAATTTTGTGGTTTTTTACGGGCCCCAAAAAACAAGAATACAGTTTTTAAAATTTAAACCCTTTTCTTTGAAAAAAGGGTACAGGAAAAAAGTTATATTTTTTTTGGGGTTGAAAAAGACGGTTTTTTTTTGTCGGGACACCAGCAAACCCAAAGCTTAATTAACCGTGGGGTAAATTGCGCAAAAGAATTTAGCAGCCAAAAATGAAGTGGTAAATTTTTTTTTTTAAAAAAAAAGCTGTTTCTTTTAAAAGAATACAAAAAGGAATGGCCCTTTGATTTCCCAAATTTGGGTATTGAAAAGTAATGCACTGCAGGGATGCCATTGGGTTTTCAGATCCAATACCCCAAAAGTTTTAAAAAAGAAAAAATTTAAAAGGGAAAAGTCTCCCGAGACAAAACTGAGACCCCCCACAGAAAATCGCTAAAATAAAAATCAATTTTTTAAGTAAGAGCATCCCCCGCGGCCCGGGCCTTCCCTTAAATGAGCAAAATTTGGAGGGTGTGAGCTCCCGGGTCGCCCCCGGGGAATTATATAGTCCCGGTGCGAAACGATCCCCCCGGGTTTCTTTTGTTTGGCTTCCCCTTTTGAACTTGTCATGGGGCTTTTCCCCTTTCTTCCCCCCCCCAGAGTGCTTTCCCCCAATGTAGCCCCATGTCCCTCGCGCCTTTTTTTCCCAATCAAAAGCACATTCGTTCACCGAAGTACCCCAAATTTTCGACTTCGTTCCGAACGAATTTTTCCCTAAAATTCTAACGAATTCCACTTGTTAGAAAATCGATTTCCCCCAATTTCTAGTTTTTAAGATTTTTTCTGTTACGCCTTTAAAAAAGGGCCCAAAGGGAACCCGGGTTCCAGGTAGCGAAATATTAAAGATTGAAAAAAAGCAGACACGTGAGTTTTCGGGGTTATCAAAAACAACAGCCGCTGAAAAATTAAAGTTAAAAAAATTTTAATTTTGGGCCTTGAAACCCAAACTGGGACAAAAAAAAATTAAAAAGGGTGGTAATTCTATACGGGAATTAATTTTTCCACCAAGGTGCAAATAGGATATGGTTACAGAAAAAAAGAGGAACCCAAGTGGGGCTATTTCTTTGGTTCCCTTGGCTGAAGGGAAAAAGGGTAAAGCGGCATGGGGATTTGGATGCTTTGGTTGCTTGGAAAACCCCCCTTTTTTAAAAATTAAGAGGCCCCGGGGCCCAAGCTGTGTTTCGATTAAAAGGTTTTGGGGGCACCCCACATATACCCTTATACCCTCCTGTCTCTCTCTCACGCCCCGGGGGACTTTTTTACACTCTCCTCCCTTCGACCCATGCATTTTTTGGTTTTGGGGACACAAAAACGGAAAATATCAGGCAGGGCAATCCCAAAAGTTTTTGGGCCTCTGGCACTATCAAAACCCGGGGGGGGTAAAGGGAAATGATTGGTATAAAAAATTTACATTCTGCTTTTTTCCCTTGTCCAAGCCTTCCATTTTTCCTTGCCCGGGTTGGCCCTACAAATGGGGGAAAGTGACAGTTTTGTTTGGGGGAAAAGATCATTTTTAAAAAATCTAAAAACTGGGGTGGCCCCTTTGTGCAGGGTTTTTTCCCAATAATCTTATGAAATTTTTGGCGCCGCTGAAAATTTGTCCACCCCTTTGATGCGGGGGTTTCTGGGGCGGGGCCCCTAGGAAAAGGTGCTGGGGGAAAATAAAAGGGGCAACCTTTTTGGATTCTTCAAATCCCTATGGTCTTGTTTCCTATGGAGGGAAAACATTTTTTTAATTGAGTGTTTCCCTCGAAACCCAGTGATGGCGTTTTTGGGGTCCTTCGTCATCGGGACGATAGTCGATATGGGGTCAATTTTAAATTCATTTTCCGATTTTTTTTTGATAATCCCCGGAAAAAAATGCCCATTAAGTAATTGGGGAGGGGAAAACAACCCCTTAAATTTCTTACCCCCAAAAGGGGGGGAGGGGGAGGGGGGGAAGGGGGAAATTTAAACCCTCCAAAACAGAAAAATGGATACGTGCTACACCCTTAGGCAACACAATTAGGAACAAG